>JALPQI010008991.1:0-47258 GCA_025490895.1 Thaumatotibia leucotreta
AACAAGGAAAATCCTATAGCAGAGAGTTGACCTCTGATTAAACATCTTTATATTCTATTACTGTTCTGCATAATTCTCGTGACTACCTAATCTACCTATGGACATAGGTAGATTAGGCAGTCACGAGTATATACAGTGTGTGTCTATGATATTGGCTTTTATCGAAACCGAGGAATGCGATGCAGATTTCTAGCCAAACCTTGAACATTATTCGATTCAAAATGCTAATTTTAAAAGTATTTAATTTTCTAAAAAAGTAAATTGAGAAGCGATGTACTTCGAAATGAATCGTTAATATACAATACACTTGACAATGACAGATCGCAGCCACTCACAACGTTTGACATCTAAGCAGTACACGCGTTACATTGATCGTTCGATAAAATTAATTATACGGTAAATTTAATTATTTGTCAAATGTTAATACTTGAAAACGATTGCTAGTAATGCGTATTATTACCCATTTTCGCAAAAGCCTGGGTCATGGAAACACACTGTATATTATACTAATACTATTATTGTTTTATTTTATGTTACAACTTAAAAAGCAATAGCTCCATACAGAGCCACAAAAATACACTCATATGTATTTGTATAGAGCCTATTAATCTAATTGTCTTATACAGGGTGTAATCGATAAGTGTTTACAGGCTATAATTCCGTAAATATGAGAGATATCAGAAAACTTTTAACTGATATCGAAAGTACGTTACGCAACGAGTAAAATTACAAATATTAGATGTCATATACCAAAGAAAAACGACCAAGATCACCTATGTCCGAGGTGGGGATCGAACCCACGTACTCAGCTTTCGCGGCTGATGCCTGTACCCCTCGGCCACTCGGTCTTAGCAACCACCTGTTAAATTTCTCGGGTATATGCAATCCCTTACAAGGCTAGGCGCCTTTGACCATTCTCTAAGGGCAAGCACTAACTACATGCCTGCACCTCCTATTTAGAATACTTTACAGTTTTCTAGAATAGCTAGAGAGAGATGGTGCTGCCATCTATTGAACATATTGCGAAACCACAAATCAAATTATTTATTAACTAAATATTTTGATTTGTACTTTTTTTAAATTTTCTCCAGTAGTCACACTACTTAATACTATATAAATTATAAATATTAGATGTCATATACCAAAGAAAAACGACCAAGATCACCTATGTCCGAGGTGGGGATCGAACCCACGTACTCAGCTTTCGCGGCTGATGCCTGTACCCCTCGGCCACTCGGTCTTAGCAACCACCGGTTAAATTTCTCGGGTATATGCAATCCCTTACAAGGCTAGGCGCCTTTGACCATTCTCTAAGGGCAAGCACTAACTACATGCCTGCACCTCCTATTTAGAATACTTTACAGTTTTCTAGAATAGCTAGAGAGAGATGGTGCTGCCATCTATTGAACATATTGCGAAACCACAAATCAAATTATTTATTAACTAAATATTTTGATTTGTACTTTTTTTAAATTTTCTCCAGTAGTCACACTACTTAATACTATATAAATTATAAATATTAGATGTCATATACCAAAGAAAAACGACCAAGATCACCTATGTCCGAGGTGGGGATCGAACCCACGTACTCAGCTTTCGCGGCTGATGCCTGTACCCCTCGGCCACTCGGTCTTAGCAACCACCGGTTAAATTTCTCGGGTATATGCAATCCCTTACAAGGCTAGGCGCCTTTGACCATTCTCTAAGGGCAAGCACTAACTACATGCCTGCACCTCCTATTTAGAATACTTTACAGTTTTCTAGAATAGCTAGAGAGAGATGGTGCTGCCATCTATTGAACATATTGCGAAACCACAAATCAAATTATTTATTAACTAAATATTTTGATTTGTACTTTTTTTAAATTTTCTCCAGTAGTCACACTACTTAATACTATATAAATTATAAATATTAGATGTCATATACCAAAGAAAAACGACCAAGATCACCTATGTCCGAGGTGGGGATCGAACCCACGTACTCAGCTTTCGCGGCTGATGCCTGTACCCCTCGGCCACTCGGTCTTAGCAACCACCGGTTAAATTTCTCGGGTATATGCAATCCCTTACAAGGCTAGGCGCCTTTGACCATTCTCTAAGGGCAAGCACTAACTACATGCCTGCACCTCCTATTTAGAATACTTTACAGTTTTCTAGAATAGCTAGAGAGAGATGGTGCTGCCATCTATTGAACATATTGCGAAACCACAAATCAAATTATTTATTAACTAAATATTTTGATTTGTACTTTTTTTAAATTTTCTCCAGTAGTCACACTACTTAATACTATATAAATTATAAATATTAGATGTCATATACCAAAGAAAAACGACCAAGATCACCTATGTCCGAGGTGGGGATCGAACCCACGTACTCAGCTTTCGCGGCTGATGCCTGTACCCCTCGGCCACTCGGTCTTAGCAACCACCGGTTAAATTTCTCGGGTATATGCAATCCCTTACAAGGCTAGGCGCCTTTGACCATTCTCTAAGGGCAAGCACTAACTACATGCCTGCACCTCCTATTTAGAATACTTTACAGTTTTCTAGAATAGCTAGAGAGAGATGGTGCTGCCATCTATTGAACATATTGCGAAACCACAAATCAAATTATTTATTAACTAAATATTTTGATTTGTACTTTTTTTTAAATTTTCTCCAGTAGTCACACTACTTAATACTATATAAATTATAAATATTAGATGTCATATACCAAATAAAAACGACCAAGATCACCTATGTCCGAGGTGGGGATCGAACCCACGCACTCAGCTTTCGCGGCTGATGCCTGTACCCCTCGGCCACTCGGTCTTAGCAACCACCGGTTAAATTTCTCGGGTATATGCAATCCCTTACAAGGCTAGGCGCCTTTGACCATTCTCTAAGGGCAAGCACTAACTACATGCCTGCACCTCCTATTTAGAATACTTTACAGTTTTCTAGAATAGCTAGAGAGAGATAGTGCTGCCATCTATTGAACATATTGCGAAACCACAAATCAAATTATTTATTAACTAAATATTTTGATTTGTACTTTTTTTAAAAAAAGTACAAAAAAATTTTGGAGTAAATTTAAAAAAAGTACAAATCAAAATATTTAGTTAATAAATAATTTGATTTGTGGTTTCGCAATATGTTCAATAGATGGCAGCACCATCTCTCTCTAGCTATTCTAGAAAACTGTAAAGTATTCTAAATAGGAGGTGCAGGCATGTAGTTAGTGCTTGCCCTTAGAGAATGGTCAAAGGCGCCTAGCCTTGTAAGGGATTGCATATACCCGAGAAATTTAACCGGTGGTTGCTAAGACCGAGTGGCCGAGGGGTACAGGCATCAGCCGCGAAAGCTGAGTGCGTGGGTTCGATCCCCACCTCGGACATAGGTGATCTTGGTCGTTTTTCTTTGGTATATGACATCTAATATTTATAATTTATATAGTATTAAGTAGTGTGACTACTGGAGAAAATTTAAAAAAAAGTACAAATCAAAATATTTAGTTAATAAATAATTTGATTTGTGGTTTCGCAATATGTTGAGTAAAATTACATTAATAACTTTTTCTAAATAGATGAAGTAATATTAAAAATACTAACTTAAAACGCTCCCATACATTTAGTATGACGACTTACAGCCTTAAAGAAAGTCGGGTGTCGTAAGAGATAAAACTGTTAGAGATTCGTTATTTGTACGAATACATTGTAATAAAATAATAATACTACCGTTTATGAAATAATTAATCTAACATTTATTCTTAAATAAAAAAATATTCGTATTAAACTAGTCTTTGAATGAACGGATACGTACTAAATGTATTGGAGGGTTTGAAGTTAATATTTGAGATATTTCTGATTTTATTTCAAAAAAGTTATTAGTGTAATTTTACTCGTTGGGTAATGTACTTTCAATATCAGTAATTTTTGTTTTGATATCTCTCATTTTTACCGAATTATGGCCTGTAAACACTTATCGATTACACCCTTTATAGCAAACATGGTAGTTTTAGAACAAATAAGTGTATTAAGTTGTTCTAAAGTTGTTTATTAAATAAGGCTAACAACAATAAAATTATCAACAAAACATTTTCTGCAACCTCCAAATAATCGGATCAGTTGTCGTATTTTGCAAACGCTACTACGAGTGTCCGTGAACTACCAATTCGGGGTCTAAATGATTATTTACGATTCCACTTCTTTTTCATTCATAAAAATATGAAATCGTTTTACCTCTGTTTCGTATGAACGACGTGCGACATGTCTCTACCTTTTAACTGTCCTTACCTTTTAACCGAGTTTTTAAGTTATATTTAATTCCCTACAGTTAATTCACACGAATGTTTTGCTATATTGTTTTTGTTAGATGGTAATGCCGTATTAGTGAAAATAAATCAAATATACCTAAATAGAAGTGTATATATTATTATTTGTCGTTTACAAACTATACGATTCAATTGCCACTAGTGACATAATCTTCTGTGTACGGTTTTTTACGATTGTTAAATCTCATATAATATATTAGATGTACTTCTTTCTTAAAACTGGTTAAAATAGAACATTCGTCCAAGTCCGATACGTTTGAAAAATAAGAAACAAAAATGAAGGTCAAAAGAAGAATATTATAAGTGCCTACTTAATGTAAGAAATACCTGCCGAGGTTTTTCTGAAAACATAAAAAACTATGTTTAGAAGTTAGCACATTTGCGTTATCATTCGTTAGTTTAACAAATTATCGACTACTACCTTAACTGTCGTGTAGTCGAATACAAGTTGTAGGTATAATGTGTTACAGTACTTGGTACCGAAACTTAGATTACAAAAAAATAAGGAATTTTTAATGAAAATAAAATTGAGCGAAAAAACTGATAATTTTTGTATTTAGTTTCAATTAAGCCCTATGTATCTACAGGGTGGTCCAAACCTTGACGACAAAAAATTTTTTTTAGATTAATCACGTCATGGGCTATCAGAGTATACCCCATCTATGTCAGCCGAACTTTTTGTAGTTTTCGAATTATGAATTTTTGAATTTTTTTTTCTTTGAGTTATTCTGGAGTGAAGAGATTTATTATAAAAAAAACTATTATGTTTCTTAACTAGTTTCTTTTTGTAAAAGTATTACTACAAATAAAGCATTTCCTGACAAAAAAAATAGCGTCCTCACTTATCAAAGTACGATAAAAAAATACCAAATTCAAAATTTTACGTTAAAAACGCATCAAAATAGCATTAATGTACGTAAATAAAAAAAATAAAACATATTTATCCCAAGGATTTTTGGTATTCTAAAGCCTGCCCTAGACCTTAAGGCTTCGTAAAAGCAAAAAAAAAGTGATACTTAATGATGAAGATTTTTCGGAGTAGTCGGCCAAATAAACTTAAAAAAAACCTTCTAAATTTTTAATTTAAAAACAAGTAAAATTTCGTATAATAACTACACAAATTGAGTTTTCGTGGTATTTTCTGTCTTTGTTTATTGATAAGAACAACAAAACAGACGAAATTTTACTTTAATTTGAAATAAAAAATTTAGAAGCTTTTTTTAAGTTTATTTAATCGACTACTCCGAAAAATCCTCATCATTAAGTATCACTTTTTTTTGGCTTTTACGAAGGCTTAAGGTCTAGGGCAGGCTTTAGAATACCAAAAATCCTTGGGATATGTTTTATTTTTTTTATTTACGTACATTAATGCTATTTTGATGCGTTTTTAACGTAAAATTTCGAATTTGGTATTTTTTCATCCTTCTTGTATCTAAGTGAGGACGTTAATTTTTTTGTCAGTAAATGCTTTATTTGTATTTATACTTTTACAAAAATAAACTATTAAAACAACCCAACAGTTTTTTTTAATAATAAATTTCTTCACTCCAGAATTTCTCAAAGAAAAAAAATTCAAAATTCATAACTCGAAAACTACAAAAAATCGGCTAACATACATGGGGTATGTTCTGATAGCCCATGACGTGAGAAATCTAAAAAAAATTTTTTGACGTCATAGTTTGGACCACCCTGTATAATACAATATTTTTGCAATCAACGTAGGTGAAATTATCAATAATATTCGGATTCTGGAACTTTAAATAAAATGGCCAGAGTAAATTTGATCTGTAAGATTGACGCGTAGCAAAATACAGTTTACGTAGTCAAAAGCAAATAGTACACCAAACGAAGGAAATTCGGAGGAAAAAACTCGTGTATAAGCGAATTTTGGCATAGTTGTAGGGAATGGTGTTTTAAACTACATACTAAAAGTACTGGTGTTTAGGGGTGGAGCTAACGAGGGGTGAGGGGGGTAAAGGTCCTTATTTTTATTTTTCGTAAATAACTCGTAAACCGTGGCTTATAGCAAAAAACGTTCTAGTAGGATAAGTTGTGGATCAATGAAACAACTAAATTTCAAACCATTGTATCTCTGGTGTTTTTGAAGTTACGAGTGAGATATTGTGTTCGAAGATAAACAATTTAGTTGGCTATCGAATCGCATTCTTGGTTTCTACTTATTTTCAATAGTATATGTGTTATGCAACTTTAAACAAAAAATGAGATTTGTTTCATTGTGTCCTCGTGCATGTATTCAATGAAACACCTGATTTTTTACATTGAAAGAGATGTAATAAATCCAATGAACTATGAAACAGACTTAACCAACATTGAAACTGTGTTATATGTAACATATATGTATGGACGCTTGCAATGAATACAAAATAAAGGAAAGTTAATAATAACGGTAGGCTAGAGTAGGTTTAGTTTAGAAGAATTCCAATTTGTTAAATGATTAATAAGACCACTGAAAGATATATGAAACCGAAAGACTGTTTCATTGTATACAACCCAAGTTTCATTGTATCTAAACAATGTCGTCGATAACTGCGACATATTGTAAAAAAAGTTATGTTGTATGTATCCTCGTAGTATGACTGCAACCCAGGCGAACGCGGGAGGGTCCTGGGCATCTCCACGATAGATATCATACACTTTGTGACAACATAAATATGATGTTGTTTTATTGTGTACGTATGTTTTATTGTAAAACATATTACTTAAACTATTGCCAACAATGAAACATTCAAGTTTTTAAACTGTCCTATCTCAGCCAATTTGTAAGTTAAAAATCGTATATCTTGCCATCATATAGACTAATAGTCATCACTCATTGTGGTGTGTTAAAAAGTGGCTCTACTTCTGAAAAATTGGGAATATATTCTTTAAATGTTTTTAAAAAAGTGTCTTGTTTCAATGTGTACTAATAAATAGTGTTCAGTGAAACACCGTGAGCTGTTTCATTGTAAACAAAAAATATCACGGGTAACCAACATTGAAACAGAGTTACATAAACAGTAGCCAAATAGGTTATTATATATTATGCGGTTGTTCTTAGTAAAAGGTGCCGATTCTTGGGAAGATTAATTTATTAACAAATCTTAAGCGCATTTAGCAACCGAAAAATGTTTTAATGAAAACAAGCACATATTAATACAATACGTAGGAACAGAATGTTTTAAAAGATAAAATATATGTATTATTACCACTATTAATACGCATATAATTTTACGAAATGTTTAATATATAATTTTATAATATATAATAAAATGATACTAATCAACTAAAAATATTTTTAAAAATGTACTACTTAGACTCTCTTGTACCACCCGGGTTTAGCCACATAACCAGGTATTCATCAGCAGGAGCTAAAATGACCATTTTATTGTACATATAAAAATTTTCACTCTAGCTACTGGTCAGTGTTTAACCCTAGGTTATACAAGTGGGCCTTAATAGGTTCATAATGAGGTGCTAAACTTGAAACATGTTTAAATGAACAGTCTCATACAATAGTAACATATTGCAATTTCACATTCGGTGTACAATAAAACTGTACAGTACACGATGAAACATTGACCTGTTTCATTGTACATTACATAAAAATGTTTCATTGTGAGACACCAGGGTATTATTTTAAACTAAATAAAAAAACAAGGTCAAAACTTGAACTAAATTTAAAAGTATTTAGCTTAAGATAAACTTGAATATATAAACAATACGACAAAAATATAAATACTACCAAACTATTCTCAGTATTCTTGCAAAAAATTACGAAATATAAATAAAAAATTTAACTTTTCCTGGTTCAATTCGCTTTGAAGCATGTAGCGACGTGCTCCATCTGCGATCGTCGCTCGCACCCTGGGGAGTTGTGGAGGGTCCCTAAGCTCGTCCTTGTTTGATAGACGGGGCTAGCCGATAAGGTCAGGTTTCCGAGATATCGCAAAGTTTCATTGTGTCCGTTTGTGTCAATGTTCCACAACTAACCCTACATAAGTAATCTACATAAAATTCTGTACAAAAAAGACATATGCATGTTTCCTCTGGGATCAGTGTGTCATGAGATAAGAAAGCAGGAAGACGGGCACTAAAGAAATAAACACAGTTGTTTAAGTAGGTATGGCACATACAATATTAATGCTCGCGAGCATTACAAAAGATTTTAATGCTCAATTCCTGACCATATTTAGAGTCTTTAATGTTACATAAAATTTCCTGAATTCGGCTTGGTTTCAGAGATAATCAACCTTTTTTTCGAAATACGTTTTTTGACGTAACTACGCATAAAACTTCTTTTTGATTACAATGCTACCACAATGTGTTTTAATATTACCACACCTTTAAGTAGGTAAACAAATGTGTTTATTTCTTTAGTGTCCATCTTCTTGCTTTCTTATCTCATGACACATTAATCCCAGAGGAAACACGTGTATATCTTTTTTGTAGAGAATTTTACGTAGATTACTTATGTACTAGAACGTTTTTTGCTATAAGCCACGGTTTACGAGTTATTTACGAAAAATTTAAAATAAGGACCTTTACACCCCTCTCCCCGCGTTAGCTCCACCCCTAACCACCAGGGTACTTTTAGTATGTGATTTAAAACACCATTCCCTACAACTATGCCAAAATTCACTTATACACGAGTTATTTCCCCCGATTAGGCAACTTTTGGTCTTCGTTAGGTGGGCTAAAAATAAGGGTCGCGTTTTATGCAGTTACAATTTTGCTGTTTGCCTCTCTTTCTATGCTCAAAAATAAGTCTCTGTTCTGTGCACTTTAATTCTATGTAATAAGAACATCGTAACATACACAGGTAACATATTCAGAAGATGATTTTTTCGACATATTTTTGCACTTGACTGCACGCAAACCAGACTTAAATGAAATTCACTCCACAGAAGTAGCATTTAATTTGTCAAAAACGTGTTTTGTGTTTGATAACATGACTGTGCGCTTTGAATACATTCAGGTTTTCAAATATTCTTGCCGCTGTGATTATCGATTATTCCACAGACCATTTTTTGATAGCGTAGCATGTTAATTAGTAAAGAACTTTTTGTACATCGTTTTACTTATACAAAGGTTTATTCGTAAAAAACAGACACACACAACACAACGTCCACCAAACTGTAAGACAGTTTGTTGGCAGAAAATGATTTGTAATGATTCATTGATTTGCAAAAGAAGTAACAATTTTGTTCCAGTGGCCTATTTCTCGTAACTATTAGTTTACAAGTATATTAGTTATTAGTTACTAGTGAAAATTTTACAAGTCCTAATATTTTCTGTTTCTCGAAAATAATTATTACACTGGTAACTAAAGTAGAGGCATCGTAAGAAGTCGTTTTTGACAGCTCACAATAGTGTTGTGAAACGCTCGATTTTATCGTCGTAAAATTTTCAGTCAAGTGCGAAAGGGCGTTAGATCTGGTAGGTACTTGCCATTAAAAAAGTGTTAGGTAATCCGAATATCCGAATTAAAAAAGTGTTTGGTAATCTTACTTAGAATCATTAGCAGGCATCGAAATTTTGGTGCCGGAGACGTCATAATGACGTAAAGTCGCATTTAGGTAGGATTTTTTATAGGACGGATAGGACGTGACCTCTAAGCAAAATTCATAGCATCCACAACCTCTGTTAGCGAGAGCCTCCGTAAGTGGGATTACGTTTTACTTGAACCTGATTCATTCAAGGCCAAGGACTCAACGTATGGGTCATGATTCAACGCTTCCGCATGGCCGTGACTCGCATGCGAGTCATCAGTACATTCTAAATAAAATAAAAACTAAACATATATTGACACAATTATGTTTGTGTGATTGAATCTAACAACCACTTTCACAAATTACGTTTAGTCATAAAATGATGAGTACGATTTTTTAAATGAAAATGGGGTTACTGTTATACGAAAAATAAAATTATATGTACGTGATTTTACAACAATTTTGACATTTTTCGGGTTGTCAAGTTCAACGTAAGTAAGTAAGCGCCGTCTGCATTGTATGGCTCATAAGCAATTCGGTTTCAATTTGTGAGTTACACTAAATTCCGAATTTCCACTTTTGATGATTTTCATTGATTTGTTAACGTATCTTCAAATTTTTTTGAAAATATTTAACGTAAGCACCAGCCATTTCCTGAACTATAAATGTGGTCGCATTTAGTAACTGTCTATCAAATAGACCTCTCAAAAATAAAACAAACAAGATAAACATCATTTCAATAGGATAATTAACTAAAAAGATACATCTTACTTTATAAATGTCCATTTCGTTTTATGGCCCTCCTGAAATATCGATATGTGCGTACCTACTATTATAGCAATTATTCGTACCTCCATAAAAAAAGGTTTACTTATTTATTTCGATTGACGTATCGGTAAATTGCAGCAACAGTAGTAACATCACTATTCCGTACAGGCAACAATGAAGTTTGACATTTGCTCCATTATACTATCTGTGAACATTTACAGAACTTCATGTGCAAACAAACGTCAAAAACGACTTCTTACGATGCCTCTACTTTAATATTGGTAAACTAATAAAAAATATTAGTCCAGCTTGGCTGATTGGGGTATTACATGCCATGCCTTATTACACGTACCTATATATATAAAAAAAAAACAAATATTGGCGGCAAAAAGCAAATTGTTTGTTTAGTTAAAATAAAATATTTAAATTTATTAAGAATGGATATGATTGATGGTTTTGAGGAATGTATTGGAAGCCAGAGATATTTTATTTGAAAGCTTTTCGGACACGTTAACTTAAATAGATATACGTAAAAATGGGAGGAATTAACAATTTTAATTATTTCTCATCCGAATTCGTCCACATTTTATAATTTTCTTTAGTTATCTGTGATAAGTAACACGCTAATAGTTTGGACTAATATTTTTACCAAGCTTCGGCGACTAATAGCTTTATGAGTGTATTTTACAAGTGTATATTGTTATTTTTCTTTGTATTCGAGAAACCAAAACCAAATTAAGTAGGTCTAATAATATTAGCTAATATTCATTAGTTGTTAACTAATAACTAATATTTTATTAGAGTGGCTTCGAGAAACGCAAATTTGTAAACTTGTAAAAAATATTAGCCCATGCACTAATATTACTAGTCCAATAAGGTACGAGAAATAGGCCCATAAGACATAATAGCACATTTTTAAGAGTGACAAAATGTACCTATTCATGAACTGACAGGCAACTCTGAAAGATATAATAGCCCCTCTGAAAACAAAAAATATGTTTTTTCCTCACACGAATGGAAGATAGAAGGAATACTCGTAGTTTTCATTTGTTATATGCATAATTGCATATTGCGTCGTCTTATCTTGCCTTCCCGCACTTCCTGCCTCGCACAGCGAAACTTTGGAACGAACTGTCGCAAGCGGTGTTTCCGGACCGATACGACCTTCAAACCTTCAAGAAAAGACGCACTCCCTTAAAGGCTGGCAACGCATTTGCGACGCCACTGGTGTTGCGGGTGTCCATGGGCTACGTTAATTAACAAAATCTTATATCATTAGTTTTCTTGTTTTTACTATTCAGGTAATTCCTTATACAGTTTTATTATTCTAAGGAGTAAACTGGGCTAGCTTTATTTCGATTTCGAATTTCGGTTAACGTAAAAAATGTTTAACCGAATTCATAGTCTATCGGATAAAATCTTACGTTCCAAATGCATTTAAAAATTCAATTGAATCCGAATCGAACATGATGTGTGTGCAAAACCATTCATGCAATTCATAAATGCATATGAATGACAAAAAATGCAAGTGCGAAATTTTTAAAATGAATTGAGAGGCTGTGATTTGTGGGCGGTTTATTGGAAATGTATGAATGAGAACGGTTTTCTGGATAAACATGTTTAATAGAGCTTTTTAATATTCAATAGAATACCTACCTAAAGAGATATCAGAGACAGTTCCAGAAAATCCCTCGCCCACGTTATTATGCTATGATTATGTTAAAACCTATTCAGATTTAGTTTTGACGGGTACCTAGTATAAAGTGAAAAATAGTTATTAGTACAAGGCCAGGGGCCAAAGATGTTGTTTAAGTGTCGTAGTGAGCGGAAATAGTACATTTCCTAACTAGTGCGGGAAAACTTTTTTCGGCGAGGGTGACAGTTGGAGCCCGAGTGAAACGAGGGCGACAATCACCCGAGTTAAAAAAAAGTTTTTGCACGTGTAAGGCACGATTTTTTTCATAACAAGTGCGTCAAAAAGAGAAATTACCGCGCGCGAAGCGTGCGGAAAGTTCGTTTTTCGCACTAGTTAGAAAAAAATATGGTCTACCACTATTCGACTCTATTCAGTGGTAACAAAGTTGAATAGGGGTAGACCACATTTTTTGTTGACAGTACATACCTATGTAAAATAGAGTGTTTATAATGTAGTGCCAAATATAATACATAACCCTTTAACAAGAAAACAACACGAAATATCAAAATCGCACGACACGACAAAATTAAGGAGATAATTCTTCGGAAAAGCATTCGCTGTTCTATCCCCCTACTCTACGAAATTCGATCGTTACACGAAAAGTGATTCGTTGATTTCGTAGAGTGGGGGATAGAACAGCGAATGCTCTTTTGGTCTGCATGTACCTTTAGGCGATCGCAGTAGTGATTCCACTATGATAACGCTACTGCTTGTCATCAATCTTCGATAAATAAATGGTTAATGTAATGATACTTCAAGCCCTTAGTCGACTCTTACGACACACACGGGAAGAATTAGGGCGGTGATAAAATGTATTCTTACTGCCGTCCCCACACGGCTGATTTACATGGCTATCCTAATTTATTTTGCGGTGACGAAGTTGCACAGTCAGCGTGATGCAAACACACGTGTAAAGAGTTCTTGAAAAGCAATTAAAAATGACGAAGGTACAACGCAATTTAGAAATATGTCCGCCATTGTCTGTGAAAAATATGAGGATGCATTTTTCTTTATACAGTGATTTTTTATTTATTTTACATATCAAAAATTTTCGTTAATTGGCGAGATATTATGCACCCCTGTTACAACTAAAAACAAAGCAACTAGGTATTATAAATTTTATGCTGTGTCTAAAGTAGGTATATCTATTACGGACGTATAATTTAATGACAAATATTATAGGACCCAATGCTATTTTGTCACACCACTCACACCTAATAATAATTTAGGACGCAGTGTATTGCATCCACATTTCAGCTTATCGTTGTTGGTCACGTGGAAGGAAAAAAGAGTCGTGGAAGATCACCAACTCGTTGGACCGATGCAGTGAAGGAAGCCTGTTAGGGTACTCTTCCGGCATCTTTCCGGAAGGCGGAAAACCGTATGTAATAAAGAGCTTTGGTACAAAAAATTACGGCCTCAACGCTCAGTCATGGCGAAATGAAGAAGAAGAAATTCAGGTACCTAATTGTCATATTATGTCAGTGTTACTTATTATGTCAAGCTACGTTGTTGATAGCGTAGATTGCAGGTCAGTCAGCTATGACCAAATTCTGTATACAGGTTGTCCCAAGATAGCCCAGCAAAATATCCTCTCTAGAATATTTAAGGTACTTTCCTTTCATGTCCCATATTCGTGGGACGCCCTGTATAGTGGTATTAATATACTCAGTATGATTAATATTATATGCCTGTATGAAATACACAGTATACTCCTTATGAATAAAACACTCCTCAAGTGTATAGTGTGAGTCAATATAAGTTTCAAATCAGGCGCTCGAACATGATATTTCATGCGTTTCATTCAAGAAATTGCCTAAAACTACTGGAATGTTTTAGACAAAATGTTTATGTACGTTGCTATTCAGAACATTCTCTTTCAGTTTAACGATTGTTACACTGTACTCCAAACAGTCGATGAACGCTTTGAAATTTTAATTAAACATTGGCGACTGTATCAACTCATCAATTGCCATTGAAATTTACTTAAAGGTTTAGCAATGAACGTGCAAAAAACAATACATACTCGTCCCTACAACAAATATCCATGAAAATCTTCTCAATATCGGAACTTGCTCTCACTACTCACTTTGGCCAATTAGATTGACCGGATCGGCTGCTGAATACACGGTGTTACGTCAGCATTCCGAAAGATTTTAATGCTGGATTCCTGACCATATTTAGAGTATTTAATGTTATATAAAATTTCCTGGATTCGGCTTGGTTTCAGAGATAATCAACCTTTTTTCGAAATAAGTTTTTCGACGTAACTCGTCATTTAACTTCTTTTGGATTACAATACTACCACAATGTGTTCTAATATTACTACACCTTTTGCCTGACAATCAAAAAATACGAATAGACTTGACGAAATAACCTCTACCTAAAAAAAAACAATTGAAATAAATAATTTAAACAAATTGTTGTTATGATAAAAAGTACTGGAAATGTTAAAAAGTATTCAAATCGGCTTAAAAAAAAAGAAAAAAAAATTTTTTTTGGTGTAATTGACATTAGGTCTCATAATATTTTTTGTTTATTTTGATGTCTAGAATGCATTGTTAAAATCTTTCGTAATGCTCGCGTAACACCGTGTATACGATCAAGCTTAAGCACGCTAAATGCAGTGCCCTGGAACCAGTGTTATGTACGATTTTGTGCCAATAGCAGTGGAAACTACGGGACCCTGAGGAGGCTACGGCTTTTATAAAGGGTGAGGGCTCTGATCCGCGCTCTGGGTTTTACTTTGTGCAGCGTCTTTCGTTAGGAGCTATGTGGAGTCATGTTCACTCCACCCTTAATTGAAAAATGTGGAAGACGGATTCTGTTGCTTGTGTCTACGGGTAGCTGTTGCTTGTGTATGGTAAGAATTCAAACATTCACATCATATCACATAAATAAATAAATCATCAGCCTACATATTAGTCCACTGCTGGACAATGGCCTATCCTTAGCCTATGTATATGGACGCATTAGGTAAATGCCCATAATCACCACAAGCCAAGCCCCAAGCCAAGCCAAGTGCCCAGCGTGGTGATTCTGATTATGGGCATTTACCTAATTATGGGCAGCTGGGGCAGCGATTGCAGTTAAGTAGTGTGTCCACTATGATTCATGATGCTGCTGCTCATCATCAATCTTCGATATAAATGGTCAGTGACACTTCAATCCCTTAGCCGACTTTTAAGACACCCGCAGGATGAGTTGGGGTGCTGACAAATGTATTCTTACTTCCGTCGCCACACGGCCAAGAGTAGCTATACGTCGTAACATAATTATAAGAGAATTCTTTCGATACATATTTTTGCACATGCCTGTACATACATTGGTATGTCAGTAACACTTCAATCCCTTAGTCAACTCTTACGGCACCCACGGGATGTGTTGGTGCTGTGACAAAATGTATGCTTACTGCTGTCACCATGCGGCTTATTACACATATCATCATCATCTCAGCCATAAGACGTCCACTGCTAAACATAGGCCTCCCCTCTGGACCTCCACATGTACCGGATAGATGCGACCTGCATCCAGGTGGCTTATGATGGTCCCGTTTTATCTATTTATCGTGCTACGCATCACTTTCGTACTTGCATACTTGTTAGAACCTGACGGCAACAACGACAAACGATTAAACACGGTACCATCATAAGCCTATAGCGTGTCCCGGCGACCTTCATAAGGTCGTCTGTCCATCTTGTGGGTGGACGTCCTGCGCTGCGTTTGCCTAGCCGTGGTCTCCACTCGAGCACTTCTCGACCCCATCGAATACTTGCGGGCCGTGGGGTGACCGGCTTTCGAATAGTCCCTCACCATATCATCCCGTGGTTGCAGTAAGAGCCTGCTAAGGGAATAAATACTGGAAGATGGGCAGCAGCATCTTCCGCAGAGCAACTCCAAACTGCGTGCGCCAATCCGCCTGCCAAGCGTGGTGCGTATGGCAACCCCCCCCCCCCCATGACACATATATCGGTTATAAAAATAAAAAATATCATTCGGTTGCTATATTTCTAACACAATAAAATAAATTATTCCCATATTCATCATTAGTTTCACTTAATCTTAAGTACATACCTAGCATAGATTCAGTTGTGCAAGCAAGATATGTAAGCAATTGATATACTTATTAGTATTTTACTTATAATACCTTATAATATATCTTATTCTATTTTATTTTAATTATTCTTTAGTCTTACGGCTTGATATTTTCCTACAGGTGTTTTATATAAACATAAGAAAGTTACGTGAATGTCATTATAATTACATAAACCCCGTAAAGGTGAAAATACCTAGCACAGAACACTGTTCTTTAAACAGTTCTGTGTCTTTAAATATAACCTTAGACCTTAACCTGTAATACAGTCAGCCGATATAATACCATATGACTCACAAAAAAATAACCAGTACAAAAAAAAATCATTGAAAATCTATAGTCTCAACGAACAACAGGACGAACCAAACCTTCCACACAATATTCCGAAAATTGAAAATTTGCATACAAATTTTGACCTAGAAAAACCGGCCAAGTGCGAGTCGGACTCGCGCGCGAAGGGTTCCGTACCATACTCATTAAAAAATACAGTTAAATCAACTTATGTCAAAAACTATAAGAGATAATTTAATCAAACCAAAAATCTTTGATAGAGTTTATTAATATGCATAACATATTTTTTTTTAGAATTTTATAGCACGTAGTTTAAAAAATAGAGGGGTGGACACATTTTTCAGGCCTTGACAGCTGATATCTCGAAACGGTTCGCTTAAATAAAAATGTGATATATAAACCTTTATATCATTTTCAAAGACCTTTCTATTGAAACATCACACGCTTATATTCTTATATACATCTAAACAAATAATTCTATCCCTCAGTTACATGTATGGAGGGCCCCAACCCCAATTATTTTTTTTACAATATAGTATCATAATTTTTAAGCGGTCCATACAACACATAAGGATATCCTTACCAAATTTCATCACTGTAGCATTTATAGTTTCCGAGTAAATCGGCTGTGTCAGACGGACAGACGGACATGACGAATCTATAAGGGTTCCGTTTTTGCCATTTTGGCCACGGAACCCTAAAAATGGGCTGTGAGCGTTGAATGTTGATTCAATTGTATTACAAATTTGTTCACTTAATGAGTTAAGAAAAGCGTAGTAGTAAAGTAGATACTAATGACCCAACATAATTAAATACCGCTACAAAGGCAATTTCAGGCTCTTGACTTGATCATTCATGTTACGATAATAAGCCTCATTGTTTCTTTTGTGCTGCTGGTAATAAAAATTAAATGGAGGGAATTGAATCATAAAAACTGACTAACTCATTAACCTCCTGCCGCCCAGTGGTCTATTAAAAGATCTCCTCGAACAAAGTACATTTTTGTTTCGAGTGTTCATGTTGAGTCCCGAACAAGCGAAAGATTCTATAATAGAGGCCTGATGATCTATAAAGATGGCCCCATAGTAAAAGTTGTTCAGTATAGCCTACTAAATCGCCCCGTTCAAGGTTTTCAGTGGCTCGCGTAACACCCTGTATATTTGATGGCGACTATACAGTCAAAGACAAAATAAGGTGTAGGTACACAAAAATGTTCAAAAATATGTCCCAGCCCAATGCACTCTAATTCTGTGTACCCACCTAATAAGAACGTCGTTTTTAGTACAGATGGTGCCTTTTTTAGGCAGAACTGAGGAAGTGGGTCATTTTACGTCAGGTCCAAAACTTCGGAGGGCCATCTGTACTAAAAAACGTCGTACGAGACACGTGCAAAAACGAAATTCGTAACTAGTGTCGATTTAAAACATCGCCATCACTAAACGTTAAGAAAACTGAAGATCTCTGGGGCCTTTCGGTCAAAGTACTACATTCCATTATTGAATCAATTGCACCTTATTTAGCTGATATTTTCAACAGTTGTATAGATACTGGAGTCTTTCCTGATTTAATGAAACACAGCAAAATTATACCTTTGTTTAAATCAGGAACTAAAACAGACCCCTCAAACTTCAGACCAATTTCAATATTACCAGCGCTAAGTAAAGTTTTTGAAAAACTCATACTAAATCAACTAGTTTCCCACTTTAATCGTAACAAATTGCTCAATAGTAATCAGTTTGGATTTACTAGTGGCCGATCTACCACTGAAGCCGGCGCTGTCCTCCTTAAACACATCTTTGACGCCTGGGATAAAGCTCAAGATGCTGTTGGAATATTCTGTGATCTTACGAAAGCCTTTGATTGTGTTGACCATGAAACTTTAAAAAGGAAATTAAGCTATTATGGGGTTAAAAATGTTGCCCTTGAGCTTATATCTTCTTATCTTTCGGATAGGACACAGCGAGTGGTTATTAATGGAACTCAATCATGCGGGTCGCCTGTGGCTCTTGGAGTACCTCAGGGATCAATTTTGGGTCCTTTTTTGTTTTTGGTATATATTAATGATCTTCCTAACCTTGTGCGAGAGAAACATGACATTGTATTATTTGCTGATGACACGTCACTCATATTTAAAGTGGATAGAAAAGAAAAGAGCTTTGATACCATTAATGAAGCGCTATCTACTGTTGTAAACTGGTTTACAGTAAATAACTTACTTTTGAACGCCAAGAAAACTAAGTGCATTAAATTTACCTTACCCAATGTTAAGCAGGTAAGCAACAGTATGATCAAAGTAAATGGTGAATTACTGGAATTTGAAGATCAGACAGTTTTTTTAGGTGTGACGTTAGACTCTAAACTACAATGGCATGCACAGGTGGCAGCATTGGCCGGCAAACTCAGCTCTGCCGCATATGCAGTGAGGCGAATCAGGCACCTGACGAACGTCGAGACGGCTAGGCTGGTATACTTCAGCTACTTCCACAGTGTCATGTCATACGGGATTTTGTTGTGGGGGAAAGCGGCAGATATTCAGACCATCTTTGTGCTACAAAAGCGAGCTGTGCGCTCCATTTATGAACTAGGTGCTCGGGTCTCCCTTAGGGAGAAATTTAAAGAGGCACACATACTTACTGTAGCCTCCCAATACATCCTGGACAATATTATGTATGTTCGTAAAAACATTCATGAATTCAAGATTCGAAATGTTCACAACTTTAACACTAGGAATAAACATAAGCTAGCTGTGTCGGCCTACCGTCTCCGTAAGGTTGGTGCGTCTTTCGTTGGGAACTGTACACGTTTTTATAACAAAATTCCTAGTGATTTAACAAATTTGCCACAGCATAAATTCAAGTCTCAGGTTAAGCGCTACTTGATAAGTAAGGCGTATTATACCGTTACCGACTTCATAAATGATAAGGATGCTTTTAAGCCAGTTCGGTAAATCATATACATAAGTGAATGTTTACTATCATACTAGTGTTTCATATTGTTACCATTAATTATAGATCTGACGTAAGATAGTCATTATCTTACAGATTTGTTTTTTTTTTCCGTATTACTAATATGTAGTCTTGACACTTGGAGACTTTATACATCTCCGAGATTATCTTTTTATTTTAATTTTTCCTATTTTAATGTATATTATGTCGACACTTAGAGTCCTTTACACCTAAGTAATTTTAATTTTGTATTCAGATTTTCTGTCCTAGTTATTTCTATTTCTATTTTTTTTTTCTTGTGATAGTTGTCATATATGTAACGGGCAAGTACGAATATAAATTCTCATGAAACTAAATATGGTCAGCATTCATAGTATTTAAATTATATTGTCTGCCTGATAGCTTGCACAGTCATGCTCACTTTAAGGTCTCTGCTTACGGTGGCGTCGTTGATCGGGTCGCCACTTTCCCGAAAGAAGGTTGAGGGAGGCGATGGCTGAGATACGCGTCATACTCGTGAACGGGTGCTGTTTGCGGAGACCGGTCTAATCAAGCTCACTCATGGCTTAAATTCAAACAATTTTCCTGCTGTTCTTGATATGAGAAATTGAATTCGCTACATGTTTGTTTGATGACGCATGGAGACCTTATACATCTCTGAAACTTTTAGTGAAATGTATCCGTTTGTTTTCTTTTTACTCTGACAACTAGAGACCTTTACATCTCTAGCAGTATAATAATGCTAATTTTAACGTTTAACTAAAAACAATTGTATGCCCTTTTACATATGTCTTTACATCTATACATTTCTCAAAATTCATTAAATTTATATAATTGTTCTGACTATTAGAGACTTCATCTCTAGTTAATGTACTATATCAGTATTTATATTCAATCAAATTTATGTTTCGTTTTTAATTAATGCATGTTAGCCGTAAGATGTTATAAAACTTTTATTTGAAAAAAGAAACTCCCGCTGAGTTTCTTGCCGGATTCTTCTCAGGCAGTGGTGTAGGGTTAGAACCGGAGGTAGTTTTTTTTTTCTCTCATTCGCTATTTAGTTTAACGATTCAAAAGCGCTCGTTGCTGGGCCTAATTGAATAAAGAATATTTTGACTTTGACTTTGACTTTGCCACTCATTTCTAATTTCATGTTTTTGTGTGTGTACTATTTTAGTACAGATGGTGTGTTTTTAAGCTCTAGTGCGAGAAGTGTGTCATTTCCCTTCCGCCGATATCCCTTCTCAGTTCTTTCTCTAAACTTCTTTAGCGGGTTGTTAATAAAAGAGTGGTCAATTACCTTGAATCCAAATCTATATTAACAAATCGTCAGTTTGGCTTTAGGAGGGGGATATCGACCGAGGACGCTGTAACGCTTTTAACAAAAATTGTCTCGACGCATATGGACGAAGGCCGGCCTTGTGTCGGTGTCTTCTTGGACCTAGCAAAGGCATTCGATACAGTGTCTGTTCCGATATTATTAAGAAAGCTAGAAGCACACGGGTTCCGAGGAAATACTCTAAAATGGTTCGAAAGTTATTTGACTGAAAGAAACCAATGTGTAAAGATAGGTGAGCATGTGAGTGACTTGAGACCAGTGTCTTTCGGCGTGCCTCAGGGCAGTATCCTGGGTCGTACCCTATTTCTGGTGTATATGAACGACACATCACTCATACCATTAAAAAATGCGGAGATATTATGTTACGCCGACGACACGGCTTTAATTTTTCACGGGAGTTCATGGAAAGACGTCTATGTTCAAGCCGAGCGAGGTATGACGTTGGTGGCAGGCTGGCTGAAACTGAACTAGTTAACTCTCAACACATCAAAAACGAATTTCTTATGTTTTCATAAGACCTCGGCTTCTTCACCTGGAGCACAACGGGAGCTTAAAATTCACAGGGTCAGTTGTGTAAATTCCCTAGACATGGACTGTGCCTGTGATCACATCACAAGAACGACCTCAATTAAATACCTTGGCATTGTCATAGACGAAAAACTTAACTTTAGAGAGCATGTGGCAGCAGTCTCTGCTAGAGTTAGAAAGCTGATCCACATAATGAAAATGTTGCGAGAGTCAGCAGAATTTTCTTTATTAAAAACTATATACTTGGCACTAGGGCAATCCATAATTAATTACTGTATTTTAGCATGGGGAGGTCAATCCTCTGCCACTTTACTAAAATTGGAAAGATCACAGAGGGCAGTGCTGAAAGTTGCGCTGAAGAAACCAATTACGTACTCAACGCAGGCATTGTACTAGTACTACGATGCACAGGTACTCAGTGTTCGAAAACTGTACTTGATGAGGGGAGCATTGCACGTACATAAAAGTAATTAGTTCACCCAACTACGACAATCTACTCAAACATCGTATATTTAAAATTCCCACCGCAGGTGTTAATACCAAATTTGCATACCATTTCTCAGCATTTTTGTTTCCTCGTATTTACAACCGCTTAGTTACTTTGTATGAGTTTTAAAATCTCTCCATCTACGAAACAAAAAAGTTGTTATCGAAAAGCGTGATAAACCTCTCTTATGTAGATACGGAAAATCTAACGAAAATTACGTCATAATCAGACCTAACTCACCACACTCATACACACCCACATACCTACACACACACATACATACACACGCACACGCGCCTATTCTTGTGCATGCTATTAATATGTAGTTATTTCATCTTATAAATACTATTTAGGATACGAAATGCATGTTACTTACTTACCTATTTAGTCCGCCAGCCGTAACATAAGCCTAATCTCTTTATTTCAATTCCAACTAATTAAATGTAATTGTTAATATAATTTCTTAGATTAATGTTGTTACTAGCCGTAATTATTTCTGTTAATCGCATATTCTCCTCCACGAGACAGGCTACGCCTAGTGTGGAGGTCAGTTCAATGTACAATTGACCTAATTTATATTGCCAAATAAACAATTTTATTTATTTTACGTCAGGTTCAAAATTTCGGAGGGCCATCTGTACGAAAAAACGTCGTACGAGACACGTGCAAAAACGAAATTCGTAACTCGTGTCGATTTAAAACACTCCGCCGGTCAAATTCAAATTCAAATTCAAATAATTTATTTGCAAGAATGTAGTACTACATAACATGGTGGTAAATTTTCAAGTTGTCCGACACATTCTGCTTAACTAAGCATGCAAATATTAATTTGTAAACCAATCACATGCATCAACTTAACACAATTTTATTACAAAAAATTAATGAATACTGTCACGGAAATTGTAAAATGTCAAAAAAATAATACTTAAAAATTTGTTAATGGCAATGAGATAACATAATAATTATAAAATACATCAATTATAAATAAAATACAAAACTGCAAATGTCCAGTAACAAAGAATCAATATAAATTTTCCTTATAATCAAAATATTCATTTAAGTTATAAAAACAATGTTCTAGTAGCCAGTTTGTGACATTTTTCTTGAAAAAGGCTAGAGGCATTTCTTTAAAAGCTGATGGAAGCTTATTATAGATCCGTATACACATGTAATATACATTTTTTCTTTCTATAAGCTAAGCGACAGGGCGGTGCAAATAGTTTAAATTTGTTTCTGCTTGGCCGGTTTGATACATCCAAATAAAGTCTAAATAAATGGCTATTTTGTTTCACAAAGATACATATTTCTCTAATGTACATACAAGTGAGGGGCAGTATACGTAGCGATTTGAAGTGGGGCTTACAGCTATCCTGATTACAAATATTACAAATTGCTCTAATAAATTGCATAATACACAATTTTTTTTGTGCTTTAAAAACATTTTCAATGTCAGTCGAATTGCCCCAAATTATAAGTCCATAAGAAAGGCTCGAGTAGACGTACCCATAATACGCAGTGATAGCTACGCTTTTTGAGACGACTTGTCTCAGCCTTCGTAATGCAAATACAAATCTATGTAACTTGTCACAAACAAATTCGACATGTGATTTCCAATTTAATAAATGGTCTAACCGTATGCCCAAAAAGGCAATTACATCAACGTCTTCGATTTTTTGGTTCATAGATTGTATAGTAAGCGGCACTAGATTAGCCTTACATGTTTTAAATTGAATAATTTGTGTCTTAGACACATTAATCATTAACTTGTTATTAGATAACCAATCAAGTATTTTGGACAGCGTTAATGTAATTTTGCCTTCAAGTGGGTTACCTTGATCAGCTTTAACAATCACCGTCGTATCATCGGCGAACAAAATATATTCGTCACCTGAGACACTAGGAAGGTCATTGATGTATAGCAAGAAAAGAAGCGGTCGAAGAATGCTGCCCTGCGGAACACCATTTGGATTATGTCTATAGGAAGATAAATATGACTTTAAAGTTGGTGTTTTCCTATTGCTAACGGTATTTGCAATTTCTACACACTGTTTTCTATCGCTAAGATAACTTGCCAACCAATCTCCGGCTTTACCCCGTATACCGTACTTTTCCATTTTGTGCAGCAGTATTTTGTGATTTACCAAGTCAAATGCTTTTGACATATCAAGAAACAGGGTCGCTGCTGGTATTTTTTTATCGACACATTCAGTTACGTATTTGATGAGGTGAAAGCAAGCTAGAGTTGTCGAACTACTTTTACGGAATCCATACTGTTGGGGTACAAAGATATTGTATTTTATAGCAAACTTGTTAATCCTTATATACATTACTTTTTCGAATACTTTACTCAGTATAGGAATAAGAGTAATTGGCCTATAGTTATTGGCCTCTGTGGGATCTCCTTTTTTAAGTATTGGTTTGACGATAGATAACTTAAGGTCCTCTGGAAATGATCCTTCCGTAAATGACATATTGATTAAATAACTTAACGGTTCACTAATACTATCTGCGCAAGCCTTGAGCATTTTTGTGTTTATGCCATCGTACCCTACCGCATTACTGTTATTCAAATTAGTAATGACTTTGTATACTTCCTTAGCATCCGTAGGCCACAAGAAAATACTATGCCCATTATTATGTATATTTAAACCTAGTTTAACAAAATTAATGTATTATGGAATATATGAAAAGCCTCATTGAGAGAGCTACACTGAAAAACTTCAGTAAAACTAAGAGCAGATAAGCATTCCTTAAATTTACGGTCGTGTTTTAAAACATCGCCACTCGTTTCGAATTTCATGTTTTTCGGACTTGTGTCGTAAAGTACTATATGAGCGCCTTGAGCAGATTCTTTCGATACTTATTTTTGCACTTGACTGTACAACGTAGAAAAAAATTAAAATCTGTAGATTATTTATTACTTTTAATGTCATTTGATTTGCTATTTCTTTTCCTGTGGGTTTCATTATGGTAATTGGGAAGTGAATTTTCAAAAGGACTTATTTCCACCTTATCAATAGAGACATATTGATGGACAGGAGTATACCATATAGTTTTCACACCACCTATTCGAATACGGGTCTTTTCTTCCCTGCTAGGAGGGATCAAAGTGGCACTTTTCTGTTCAAGGACTTTCTATTGCCAGCCTAAAAAAATACTTTCAATGAAATATGAAAATCATAGATATATGAAAGAGAGAGATTTGTAACGAAGCGAAATCGTAATGAGTCTCGGTGTCTCCGAGGTCGGGCCTTTGCCACGCTGTGATTGGCTAAAGCGCTACCATATGACGCGGCACTAGAGAGGAGGCTACGTCGGTAAATTATTATCCATAGATATTTGATAAGGCCGGAATATTAAGAAAAACATTAAAATCGATCTATCATTTAATAAGAAATAAATACAGATTAAAATATCGCATTGGACGATGTATCTAATCTGTATAAACATTATGTTATCCGTCGCGCCCTTGTTAGCGCGAAAATACCGGCCGTCCTAGAGCCCAACGGTCTGGCCAGGGACGACGGCAAGAGGCCTGACGGAATGACGCTGGTGCCCTGGAGCATGGGCCGGCCGCTAATTTGGGACGCCACCTGCGTTGACACTCTGGTGCCGTCCCATGTTTCGGTCACCGGCGTTGCTGCTGGCGCCGCGGCATCATTAGCCGAAAGTCTCAAGCGCCGCAAATATGCTGCTTTAGGAACCAGCTACATATTTGAGGCGTTTGGTGTGGAGACCTTGGGGCCATGGGGGCCAAGTGCATATAGACTTTTTAAAGATCTAGCGGCTCGCCTAAGAGAGACCTCAGGTGACCAGAGGGCTGGCCAGTACCTTGCACAGTGTTTAAGTATAGCTATACAACGGGGGAATGCGGCCAGCCTTCTGGATACCTTGACTGCTTACTGACGGCGATTTAGGCCATTTTTTTATTTATAGGTAGTTAAGTTAAGTCCTTATATTGTTTGTTTTCATTTTATGTCGTTTAATAATAAATTAGAAAACTTTTTTCTTACTTTCGTGTCGGATCTGGTTTGTAAATAATAAACTACAGAATGTCAATTATAAGCATATATTTGAATATGAACAAAGCAATTTATTAACGACATTATCTTAATTGTGGCTGGGAATCACATGAACAAATAATTATTTAGACGGTTGTACCCTTAATAAACATAATGTTATCAGCATAGCATACATAATGTATTCCGCGATGGTCACATATTTAAATAAAACAATTTCAACCTTTGACAACGGTTATTGTAAAAGGCTCAAAATAATATAATACGCGATATAATCTATATATATTATTTTACCTTTATGAAGATAAGATATTGATACAAAGGTCAAAATATGAAAGAAAAATTGAATATAATCAAACACATCAACAATTTATCGACCCTATTTGTCATCGGCACGAGTCGTACATCTAGTTCGCGGCCTGCTCGCAGCGGCCGTACCAAGAAATGACAGAACGGTTGTGAATATCGCTGGCAATTGGATACATTGCACGGTCACTTACCAAATTGCAACTTGCTTGCTATTCTAAGCCGTCAATGTAAAACGCACATACAATTTGTCACTGAATAGTTCAACCAATTGGTACGCCCAAGTAAAATCATTATGACATTTATGTCAGCGGTTTGTTGTTATATATTATTTGTAAAAATACGTGGTTTTGTCAACTAATAACTAAAAAAATCAATACTTTCATGTGGTACGTGACTCAATAGTCCTTGAAATATTTATTTACACTCCTATTTTTACAAGAAATAACGGCACAATTCGGCATTTTGCGGATATGTCCGAGCTCATCCTGCAGTCGCGGGTAAGTTGCGACTGGCTCATAGGGCGGGCATCTGTCACACTATAAAGGCCTATCGGCCATAACGCTGCGACATGTTCCATGCCACCGTTAGCTATCTATACTGATCTGTGATGAAAATAAACAGTACGTTCATAATTGATACCTAAAACATTCTTCAGAATCGATTATTTGCATAAATATTAAATATGTGATATATCTTTTATTTTTCACATAGGTGGCACACGGTATCAAAATTATGTCGTCTTGGGCGTTAACGCTTGAATCCTTCATTACGCTTAGGATTTCACTTTAGAATCCCTCCGGTCGGATTCAATTGTGGAATCCGTCGCTCCATTCAGGATTCAATATACGCCCACGCCGGAAATATACCATTTTGATCCCTTGTGACACAATCTACTATTGTTTGACTAACTTTCGTAACACAACTGATGCAATCATGATTTTTGTTTTGATTATGGTTTTAACTATGTACAGTCAAAGACAAAATAAGGTGTACCTACACAAAAATGTTCAAAAATATGTCCCAATGCACTCTAATTCTTTGTGATAAGAACGTCGTAACATATTTATGAGCGGATTCTTTCGATACTTATTTTTGCAGTTGACTGTACAAATTTACTGTTATCGACCCTAATTATAACCTCATCTGTCAAAGTAAAAGGTTAGGCCGTCCGCCATGACCACTTTAAAAGTTTAGATGTTCCTAGCGTGATAATCGTAGGTACGACTAACATACGACCACTTTATAGGTTCTAGTCGTTAAATGGGTAAATTGGATAAAAGAAACATCGAAGGCGCTCCATATAATTTTACGACCGCAATTAATAATGTAACAAGTATCGGCATTACCATAACTTAATAACATTACCTTTAAAATGGCATTTATATTCTCCAGCTCATGTTTATGTGCTTAGCGATGTACATAAACTGAAAACCGCTTCGAGTTCG
The DNA here is from genome assembly GCA_025490895.1 of Thaumatotibia leucotreta. Lineage (NCBI taxonomy): Eukaryota > Metazoa > Arthropoda > Insecta > Lepidoptera > Tortricidae > Thaumatotibia > Thaumatotibia leucotreta. The sequence goes on from JALPQI010008991.1 coordinate 27,720, forward strand.
ATTCGTATGTTTAGAGCCGTCGAGACTCGTATCTTCGCCTATGATGTCTATCTTCGCCTATTGTAGCAAGTTGAAGTTTTCGCATTAATTTTAGGGTTAGGACTTTAGGAGTAGGGGAAGTATGTCCAAAATGACACATAGTTTTGTTTTTGTGTCATAACGTCTTTCCTGGTATTTCACAGCACTGCCATAGTTTATATCAATAATATTTGGTCCTTCAGTTATCAAAACACATACACACTTCTATCAAAATATCAACCAAAAAAATATTAAAAAATAATTAGCGGAGACTAGTCAAAATTCATTTTGTCCATATGCATCGGACAAAATGACATATTGCTAATGGACTAAATGACACATGACAAAATTATTGCTATAATTCGCAAATGAAACATCTATTTCTTCTTGGATTGCCGGTGCATGAAATGTGAACCCAAATTGAACACTTTACACACGACAATCGGTCTTCTCCGGGCTAAGAGTGTGAATGAAGGTTGTTACAAGATATACAAGTGCAGTTTTCTTCATCGCTGTAAGAAACATTAGGAAAATCGTCTTTATCATTAATATCTTCAAACGAGTTCAGTGTCCTTGCATTCTTATTTTACCGGGAGAGCTTTAGGAGGATTTTTGAAGTTCATCAAACATTTGAGGAGCATAAGCCAACACTAAGTATGCCACACACCCTATGTTATTTTGTCCAATTTTATGTATGTCGTTTTGTCCGTATAGCAATTTTAAAAAATAAAAATTTAAAATAAATATGTAAAGGCTTCTTTTTCTAACAGTAAGTTGTGCAATCTAAAGATAAATGATTGCGGCATGAAAAAAATGGTACATCGAAGGGTACAACACCAAAAAAGATAACATTTGATCAAAAACTTTATAGGCAAGAAAAAAAGTCACAACGCGTGAATATTTATTTTCCATCATGCCAATGGCACTAATTAAGTAGATGCGTCCAAAAGGCCGTGTGGTGACGGCAGTAAGAATACATTTGTCACCACCCCAACTCCTCCTGCGGGTGTCGTAAGAGTCGACTAAGGGATTGAAGTGTCACTGACCATTTTTTGATAATAATTGATGAAGGGCAGCAGCGTCATCATAGTGGACACATTACTGCGATCGCCAATCCGCTTGCCCAGCGTGGCGATTATGGGCATTTACCTCCTAATGCGTCTATACGCATAGTTAATAGGAGAGGCCTACGTCCAGCAGTGGACTATCATAGGCTGATGATGTGATGTGATGATGTCCAAAAGTTGCCAGACCATAGGAAACCGTTATAGCTGCATAGTGTCACTGTCAGTTTCGTTTTAAAGTGCGCCAAATTCAAAATAACCCGCATGTGTCGTTTTGTACGTATGTGTCATTTTGGACGTATTTCCCCTACAGAAAATTACCCATAGCAAGCACGAAAAATTGGCCATTGCTACATGACATTCTATCCTAAAAATAAGGCTATAACTTCAATTTTCCACGCTAGGCGAAGCTAGATAACCTAGGCGAAGTTGCAAAAATTCGGAAAGCGAAGCCTCCTTAAGGTGGGTTTACACCAAACGAGCGAAATCAACGAATTTCGTAGAGTGGGGGATAGAATAAACATTCGCTCGTTTAGCGTAAACCCACCTTCACGTATCCTTTACTTGCAAAGTCATGACACGGCTACTGGGGCCCGTTTCTCGAACGCTTGTAACTTGTAATACAAGTAGAAGTCTCTTTTTAACACTATTAATTAGATAAGGACTTCCGCTTGTATTACAAGTTACAAGCTTCCGAGAAATAGGCCCTGGGTGCTTAGACAAGTTGCCAATCGCTAGCGCTTCATCGTTAATCGCAGTTAACTGTCTTTGTCGCACTAATATGAAAGAGTGACAGAGAGGGAAAACTACGTTACGCTACTAAGCGCTAGCGATTGGCATCTTGGCTAAGCACCCTGGTCTTCGCACTCACTCCGATAAATAAGTACGAACGCGATAGAATCGTTTACGTATACGTATCAAGTAAAACCTAACGTACCTATCTTTTACTTTTCAACTCATCGTACAGCTACAGGTGGATACTTTAAACTTTTAAGGAGCACTTCCATTTTGTCAGCCTCCGTAGCCTAGTTGGTAGTGACTTTGCCTACGAAGCTGGAAGTTCTGGGTTCGAATCCCGGCGAGGGCATTAGTGGCGCACACCGACTGTTTTTTTACCATCATGAGGAAACGATGTGCGTCCCTTCTCAATCGCAGTCTGCACAGTTCGAATAGCATCCTGAACACGCTAGCCCAGCGCTGGGACTCGCCACTATTGCAACGCTACGTACAACTCCACTCGCCTGTAGTGCCGGTGCCCAGGCGCCTTTAGGTAACTTAGTTATAAATTTACCATCTACTAATCATAGCGATAAGTTTTGTAACTTCTACCTATGTATCTAATACTTATATGGAATCAAAAGTTCTGAAATAAATTATTTGAATTTGAATTACTTATGTATTTAATTATCTTATCACAAATATTTGTTTCTTGGTCATGGCTGTCTATGTATTTAAGTATCTATATGTATCTATCTATGTATTATACACCGTGATCTCTAATAACCCGAAAGATTTTAACCCCGCATTTTTGATGTAAAAACAAACAAAAAATATTACATGACTTTTGTCATTTTTGGCGAAAAAAAAATTTTTTTTTTCTATTGTTATTTAATTTTTGAATGTATTTTAACATAAAAAGTAAAAGTTATTCATGAAACTAGCACTTACAATGAGTGTTAAGGTTTTTTTTTACAAAAACCTCATTTTTAAAAGGTTTTATTTCTCACTTTTCGACATCTATTATTGAGGTTAGTGAGACTATTCTCCATAATGGCACCAACGCCGTTAAAAAGACCTTTTGTACCAAGTTACAATTAGAAAATATGTTTTTTTTAAATTGGTAATAACTCTGAAACTAGGCGATATCCAGAAAAGTTTATACGACATTATAGTTTCTAAATGTAGTCAGGAACACACTGTTAATATCTTTCGGGTTATTAGAAATCACGGTGTATGGTGTATATCGTCGCTTGGTACCTACCCACATCACAAGCCTTCATTGAGCTTACCATGGGACTAGGTCCATTTGTGTAAGATGATATGTCCCAAGATATTTATTTATTATTATTTATTCCATGAAAACATGTCGTAAGCGACACTGTCTTTTCAATACTTAAAAAAAATAATTAATAAGCTGAGTTACGGTATAATAATAACAGATGTCATTATATACCATAGATCAAGCAAACGTATCTACTTAGCGTGTCAAATGAACTCAGTAAAATCCACTGAGTTGTCCGTGTTTATTCACAGCTTGCAGCTTTCGGGCGTCAAATTTTGAAAGTTGAAGTGAACAAAAACTTTCATAATGCCTCCGTAATATTAATTGCAACAACACAAAAAAATATGAATACTCAAGGGCCTGAGACATATTTAAAATCATATACAAGTAACAACTTCAGTACAAAATCTGACACGCTCGGCCGCCATTCAAATGAATGAACTTGTTTCTTCTGTGATATCAAGGCTTTAAGATTGACAGTACCTGGCATATTTTATTAGGGTAGGCTACCATAGTCTCACGTAAGCGACAAAAAGTAGATGTTGTCATAGAATTCTCCTTAAGCGCCTTCTCTCTGGCTTCAAAATGTGACGTACACCATCATTAATGAACAACGAAAATCAACCTTAGAGTGCGGCTTTATTGACTCGGAGCGGAGCGGAGTTGTGGAAAATTGACCAATTACATTCTTCAAATTCAAAATTCGAAACAAGCTGTGATGCGGACTCATTGGCCGAGCTCTCACAGCTCCGCTCCGCTCCGCGTCATTGGAGCTGCACCTTTATGTTTATGAGAAAAGTCAGCAAGAGTTTTGTCAGCATTATAGTTGCAGAATTCTAAGAATTAATAAGGTTTAATCTTTAACTGACAAAAGTTCATTCCTAGAAATCTACAACTCAACTGCAACAAGGTAACCTTGGTGTGTCTTTTTGTATAAAATAAAATCGTGTGAGTAAGTTTATGATAGGGTAATAATGTACATATACATATTACCTACCATTAAGATGCCCTTAATAACCTTTCAATTTTAGGGACACCCAATTAGCGTGGCATTAAGCATAAAAAAATCTTAATTGCAGTAATGTTCATAATGACGTGGGTCACAATAAAAATATGAAAAAAAACCGGCCAAGTGCGAATCGGACTCGCGCGCGAAGGGTTCCGAAGCATTATCAATTTATTATTTAAAAAATACAGTTAAATCAACCTACCTCAAAAACTATAGAAGATAATTTAATCAAACCAAAAATCGTTGATAGAGTTTATTAATGTGCATAACATATATTTTTTTTAGAATTGTATATTGCGTAGTATTTTGAGAGGTGATATCTCGAAAACGATTGGCTTAAATAAAAATAAGATTTACAAACCTTCATATAATTTTCAAAGACCTTTCTATTAATACCACACACGCTTATATACAACAAAAAAAATTCTATCCCTCAGTTACATGTATGGAGGGCCCCCACCCTAATAGTTTTTTTACAATTTAGTATCATAATCCTGTAGCGGTTCATACAACACATATCCTCACCAAATTTCGTTTCTGTAGCATTTATAGTTTCCGAATAAATCGGCTGTGACAGACGGACGTGACGAATCCGTAGCCATTTTGGCTACGGAACCCTAAAAAATCATGAATATATTTTGAACATAATCGGTATAAGTGTTTTTGAATAACTACGGACGGAACTCTACACTGAACATGGGCCGACATGCTCTTGGACACCGCTCAACACACTCTGGAGGAGTGCCCAGTGTGGGGTCCAGAAAGGGACGACCTGATAGCCCTGCAACAGAAGGAACTGGCGGAGCGGGCCAGAGAGGTCGACCCACTGGCCGACCAAAGGCGCCGCAAGCGAGCTGGACGAAGACGGGCCGCACACGACCGCCGCCTGCCTCCGTAAAGTGGCCATAGGATGGTATGCATGGGGACGCCTGCCATCCAGTACCATTGGGCCACTGAAGGCGGAATGATGTGAAGGTGTAAAACTGAGGCCAAAACGGCCTCCGGAGGCGGTGCTCCAAAATTCGGAGCAGTGCTGGTGGTGCTGCAGATGCAAGCGCGAGCGTTCCTGCAGCCCACCGTACAGCACAGCGGCGGCAGACGGAGAGGTTTTTTAGTGGGTAAACTCAGGGTCTCATCAGCCCATAACGAGGAGTCCCACATAACCACCCGGGTCTGTCCCCTCATCCGGGTGGTATGCGTAACGCATTTTTCCTCTCCTTAAAAATAAATAAATAAAAAAAATGGCCGGTTTGTTTAACATCAACACGAGCAAACAAATTAGCTCTACAACTCTGTTTCGATCAATAATAAAATAACTCTATATCCTATTGGTTATAGGAGGTTAATGATCGATATTGATTATAGGTTTCCTGTACGTACTCGTATGTGGCATTGAATTTATTAAGCCACGATTAAAACACGATTACACACATGTGTCGTTTTAAAATTAAAATATAAATGACATTGTCGATGGTAGGGTGTGCAGAGAAATAAATATAGGTACATTTTATACAGTGTGTGGCCTTTAACACGGGAGAAAAATGAAATGCCATTAATGCGGGGGGGACACAACTTTTTTTTTCTGGACCAGTTACCTCCGAAAATATTACTTAACTTTAGATGAAAACTTTATTCAAAGACCCTTCTTCATTCTTTTTAAGAGACCTATTTAATGATATCCCACATTATAGGATTACAGCAAATAAAAAAATCATCCCCACTTCACCACAGTTCAGGAGGTACCCGAAAAAAAAAAATTTTTTCTAGGTTTTATTCTACCACTTTGTTTGCATGATCAGTATACCTGTACCAAATTGCAGCTTTCTAGTAATAGCGGCCACTGAGCTATGCTGCGATCAGACGGACAGACGGACAGACATTTCTTGAATCTTAGAGAACATCGAATAAAGTTAAATATAGTGAAGCAAACAACATCGAAGGTTTTCTGTGAGATACATTACTCTAGATATTATTCAAATGATCCATTTATTAAAACTGATTACTCCAAAACTGCTTTTTCGTCCAGATTTGCAGGTTGCACTCTTAAGGTGGATTTAGATCAGATGAGCATTCGCTCATTCTATCCCCCACTCTACGAAATCAACGAATTTCGACGCATCGCGTTTTGTGTAACGAACGAATTTCGTAGAGTGGGGGATAGAATGAGCATTCGATCGTTTGATTTAAATCCACCGTTATGCTATGTTCTTTTAAGATTTTGAGAATTAAAAAAAAAATACGATTAAAAACGTGTTTCTAGCACCCACTCTACGAAATCAACGAATCTCGTTTTGTGTAACGATCGATTTTCGTAGAGTAGGGGGTTAGAATAGCGAATACTCGTTTGGTCTGAATGCACCTTAAACACACTCGCATGCTCGCATCTCCAATACATGGGTAAGGCCGCGGATTTTGACGAATTCGGAGCTTAAAATTTGTCTTGCTCATAAAAAAATCTGATAACATCTAGAGAACTCTGATCAATTTTAAAATATTCCCCTATGCACAGTTACATGTAATCAAATGAAATAGCTAATTTAGCACTTTATTTAAAATAAATAAACAAATATTTCTGCCAAAAACGTAACGAAAGTCGAGTAATTTTTTTGATTACTCGAAGAATAATATGAAAAAAAAAGGTTTTAAGTACTCGTGTTTGTTTTTAAACCAAATTGTAATGATAAACGATTGCTTCGTTCATTAAGGACTGATGATATGTTAACAATTTTACCGTTTTCTTTTCCTTTACTTTTTGGGTCACCAATTCCAAACTTTCGTTACGATACTTTCGTAACGCTTTTTTAAGGTAATATTTAAGTCAATATTGGTAGAAATTTGTTTATCGACACTAGAAACTCTTATTCTAGTAGGGCAACACCCATAGGCACACTCACTCCCATTAATTCGTTGACAAATGGTTGTCACAGTGCAAGCGGCGAAAGTTTTAGCAAAAGACGTCTAAAGTGGTAGTATGATTTTTACGGTAAGTAATTATTATTATGAAAGGGCTGTTTTTTCATACGAAAGGGCTTAGTTCCCAACCCGCTTAGGGCCAGCGTGGGGACTATAGCACTCATTATATGGGACTTATGGGAGGAGGCCTGTACCCAGCAGTGGAACATTATATAGGCTAAAATATTATTTAATACTGAGCATGGCCCGACATGCTCTTGGCCAGTTTTTTTTTTCTTTATTGGGAAACAAACAGCGTACAATACAGAATTATGAAATTATAGGTTATATTCAAATAAATGATCCCCTTGGAACCCTAGCACTTTAATAGTACTCTTTTTAACCCCACTACTCCTTTTTATCTTAAGGAGCGGTTTAACTTCCTTTCTTCTGTTCGGTGTGCGGGGAAGCATCTTCTTGCGCCTCCTTCTTCTTCATCGAAATTTTATAACAGCTCCTTTACGTTTCGGGCTGTTCGGTTGTGGAATGCTTTGCCGCTGGATCTACGATTAGCAAAATCTCTTCCTATTTTTAAAAACCTTTTGAAATCACATTACCTTTCGCTGCCTTAACTTGAGCTATTATCATTAGTTTTTTTTTATATGTATTTATGTTTATTATCTTTAATATAAACACTTATTTGTATGTATGTATATATGTATATATATACATACATACAAATAAGTGTGTAAGTAAAAACCTTTTGAAATCACATTACCTTTCGCTGCCTTAACTTGAGCTATTATCATTAGTTTTTTTTTTATATGTATTTATGTTTATTATCTTTAATATAAACACTTATTTGTATGTATGTATATATGTATATATTTATTATATTATGTTTTAATTCGATCTAATTGATCATAATTCTTAATTTGTTCTCATATCGGCACTACCCGATTATAATTATTTGCTAACGTTTTCATTTCCTGCTACCCTAAGGTTGTCTGGAAGAGATTGCTTGTAAGCGATAAGACCGCCTGTTGTTGCCTATCGATACATGTTTTTCTGTATTTGTATTTTAATGAAGTATGTGGTGCACAATAAAGAATATTTACTTACTTACTTACTTAGTTATTTATGTGGCTGGCGCATAATAAGAGGCATTAAACACGAGTGTGGTTTACGAACGTTACGTTTGGTGATCTTATTATGAAACTCGCCTACGGCTCGTTTCATAATAAGATCACACGAGTATTTAATGCCTAATTATGTACAGTCACATACATAACTTTATCTACATCCATATCATGTTTCCTACAATATGTACAGTCAACAACTCACCTGTGAATACGGGCAAAGTGCCAAAAATATGTAAACAGAACTTTATTGCCTGGACATAAAGGTGTGTATACATATTTCTGGCACTTTGTATTCGCAGCTGTGTTGTCGACTGTACATATATGGCCTTTATTAGAAGTAGAAACTTGAGTATTAAATTAATAAAACACTAGTTTTAACAAATTATTATTATTATTTATTATTATATTTATTATAATAATAGTTGTACAGTGTTGTACAGTGTATCTGGTGCTTCACTCAGGAATGTCTCAACATGTTGAGATAAAAATGTCTTAGACTTTTTTCCTGCATATCCTTCGGATTTGCGTTTTAAGAATGTGATTAATTTGCCGTATTTCGAAATATCTGTTTGATGTTTAATAATCAACATACTTTTTAGCATGGAATAGAATGTCCATAAGGAAACGGGCTTATATTTGGTAGACAAATGCTCAAAATATACCAATAGTACGCTTTCCAATCCATGAATTCTTTATATATCTTTTCATACTGTTTTCGAGACTTCTCCGGCAGCAAATTGTCGCTTACGGTCGTTGCGGCATCCCAAATGTCAGGAGGAGTCTCGCCCATTTCGATATCGTCCTCTTCCTGGTCGCTACTAATTTTTTTATTTATTTAAATTGGTAGATCTTTCACAATTAATATTTCAAACAGCAAACAACAACGCCAAACAAAAATCACAAAAATAACAAATTAGCTGACATTTGCATTTAGTTTTTTTTTCATAGACAATCTTGACTCGATTTCGAATCCTAAATCGATTGTAGTATTTGAAATTTATAAAAAATGTACCTATAGATTATGAATTTAAAATTACAAATCGACTGAGTCGATAATCGCAAACAAATATGAGAATTGCTATTTAGTTGGATGTTCCAAATTTGAACGTAATTAAATAGCCGATATCCGATACTTTAATATAAATATTACATAGTTACCATACCACAGATACATCAATCTTAATGTAGCTCATTAGTTCGTCGCTTACAAACATATTGTAGGAAACTTATGATATGGAGGTAGATAAATGAGCTATAAATTATTGTTGTGCTAACGGTATAATCGTATCGTTTTCTCATCGTAGTATGATAATACCTATATAAATGTTTGTTGCCTTCATTGCATGCTCATTTTATTTCTACTGCCAGCTAACTGTTACGTTCACTGAATTAAAAAAATATTTCCTATATTTTTCAATAGAAAATGTATGAAAAATATCGTGAACCAAATATGTGTCTGGGACAAAAATTGTGATTAAAAACGCCGGTTTCGTGATAGGTGCTCGAAATATAATTATACTTTTTTGTGTAAGGTACCCACGGATGTCTTTTTACTAGCATTGTGAAACGTATTTTAAAAATTAATCTTCATAAGTCAGAGTACAGTGCATTATAATCGTCAAAAATCTGCCGAATATGATTACATGATTTTTGAACGATTCCTAATTTATATCCTGTTTTCATTGCATTTAGGATCATTTTGCCCCTATCGTGAAATTTTGAGGATTAGGTTACATCAAGTAGGTAAGTACATTAGCCTGAAGTTTACATTTTTTTTTAATCCGTGGACAAAAGCTTAACACGAAAGGGTCTCATTGTCAGTCCGAAAAACAAAAGTTGTCTACTCGGTGGTTAAAAGTTAACAGCTTCAATAAAATAAATCTATGTTACGATTTTATTACTTACATAGGATTGTAATCCGGGGAATCTAGTTGTACCTACCGTCAATTGATTTGTCCCAAAATTAGTACAAGAATTCCTTAACTTTAGGTATGTCCACCGAAAAGACGAAAAGAAGAACCTAAATCTGACAATGGCCCGAAAAAGGCGAAACGGCCCTACCACGAACTCCGGAGTTCGCAAATTTTGGGGTTCGCAAATTAGTCTCTTTGGAGTTAGCGGTAGGCCAACAGGATCGACTATTGGGTTCAATTTTTTTTGAGTTTTAAAACTTGTGATTGTGGGTGTCTCAAATTATATTTACACTAGCTTTTGCCCGCGGCTTCGCACGCGTAGATTTTGGCCTTCTATGAAAACAAATGTGTTCAACCGACTTCAAAAAAGAAGGAGGTTACCATTTCGATTGTATGTTACACGGTTTCCTGCAAATAATGAATCCTATTTTGTTTTTTTTTTCTCAGGAGATTCAAAAGTGGCCGAAATAAATTTAATTTTTTTTTTTTGGGTTTCGCCTGACTTGTCGACAATCATTTAATCGAATGTTGTTTCAAAGACAACGGTTCAAGTATTTTCATTTCATCGACAAGTCATTCTGTCGAAGAATAGTTTTCAGTAAAATTAAATCAGGGAATTTTGAATGGTGCTTGAGGTTTTCCTTTACGGGTTCTTATTTTAGTTTGGTTTAAATTTAGTAATATTTATTCCGCAGTTCTAAACTAACCCTGAACCTACTTTGATAGCTGTTTGCTTATGTGTGGGGTCACAGTTGTAACCTAACTTAAACATATTTTAATAGCCGTTCGTTTCTATGTGGGGTCGCACTGGTCGCAGTTCTATCCAAACCTAAACCTACTTTGATAGCCGTTTGCTTTTGTGTGGGGTCGCAGTTCTAACCTAAACTAAACCTGCTTTGATAGCCGTTTGCTTAATGTGTGGGGTCGCAGTTCTAACCTAACCTAAACCTACTTTGATAGCTGTTCGTTTATGTGTGGGGTCGCAGTTCTAATCTAAACTAAACCTACTTTGATAGCCGTTTGCTTTTGTGTGGGGTCGCAGTTCTAACCTAACCTACTTTGATAGCCGTTTTATTTTGTGTGGGGTCGCAGTTCTAACCTAAACTAAACCTGCTTTGATAGCCGTTTGCTTATGTGTGGGGTCGCAGTTCTAACCTAACCTAAACCTACTTTGATAGCTGTTCGCTAATGTGTGGGGTCGCTGTTCTAACCTAAACTAAACTTACTTTGATAGCCGTTTTCTTTTGTGTGGGGTTGCAGTTCTAACCTAACCTAAACCTTCTTTGATAGCTGTTCGCTTATGTTTTACCCTAACATAAACCTATTTTAATAGCCGTTCGTTTCTGTGTGGGGTCACACTGGTCGCAGTTCTTACTTAACCTAAACCTACTTTGATAGCCGTTTGCTTATGTGTGGGGTCGCAGTTCTAACCTAACCTGAACCTACTTTGATAGCTGTTTGCTTATCTGTGGGGTCACAGTTCTAACCTAACCTAAACCTATTTGAATAACCGTACATTTCTGCGTGGAATCGCAATGGTCGCAGTTTTAACCTAACCTTAAACTACTTTGATAGCCGTTTGCTTATCTGTGGGGTCGCAGTTCTAACCTAACCTAAACCTACTTTAATAGCCGTTAGTTTCTGTGTAGGGTTGGAGTTCAAACCTAACATAAACCTACTTTCAAAGCCGTTCGTTGCTGTGTCGGGTTACTATTCAAACCTAACCTAAATCTCCTTTGATAGTCGTTCGTTTCTGTGTGGAGTCGCATTTCTAATCTAACCCAAAACCTACTTTGATAGCCGTTCGTTTCTGTTTGGGGTCGCAGTTCTAACCTTTCCTAAACCTAAGTAGAATCTTACCTTATTACATTCTGTTTGAAGTCTGTTTCATTGAACAGCATATTAGTATGACATAATTAAATACTTAATTGCAAATAAACTACACCAATTAGAAAGGTGAATTTACCAGTGAGGCGGCCCGTGTACCCGCGCTGCTTATACTGTCCGCGAGCTGTCAAACAAACATTTGAAATCCGTTCGCTTTGAATCATAATATATGTCGCCAAGCAAAATTGTAGATATTTTAACGAACAAACAAATAAATATGGTTTTGTCTAGACTTAAAAAATAAAACCTCACAATGACCTTTTATGTAGCAAACTAAGTTACTTACCAAAATGTAATATTAAAAGTATCTACGTATTCATCGTACCTATGTTACTCGTATATAACATGGTATGTAGATAAGTACCTACATCTTCATTGGCAAGAACACTTCTATGAAGTTTTGAATTAAATAGCCCAACGAATCTGGTTCCTTCTTACAAACTTTAACCTTCCATTTAACCCCCATAGGGAATGAATTTTCAAAAAACCTGAAACACGTGTTTACTTATTTATTGTTAAAAACATTCATGTGAAGTTTCGAATAAAATAGCCCAACTAATCTTATTTCCCCATACAAATTTTAACCCTCCATTTAACCCCCATAGGGAATGAATTTTCAAAAAACCTGAAATACGTGTTTACTTATTTATTGTTAAAAACATTCATGTGAAGTTTGGAATAAAATAGCCCAACCAATCTTATTTCCCCCATACAAACTTTAACCCTCCATTTAACCCCTTTAAGAGATGAATTTTCAAAAACCTGAAACATGTGTTTACTTATTTATTATTAAAAACATTCCTGTGAAGTTTCGAATAAAATAGCCCAACTAATCTTATTTCCCCATACAAACTTTAACCCTCCATTTAACCACCATAGGGAATGAATTTTCAAAAAATCTGAAATACGTGTTTACTTATTTATTGTTCAAAACATTCATGTGAAGTTTGGAATAAAATAGCCCAACCAATCTTATTTCCCCCATACAAACTTTAACCCTCCATTTAACCCCTTTAAGGGATGAATTTTCAAAAAACCTGAAACATGTGTTTACTTATCTATTATTAAAAACATTCCTGTGAAGTTTCGAATAAAATAGCCCAACTAATCTTATTTCCCCATACAAACTTTAACCCCCCATTTAACCCCTTTACGGGATGAATTTTCAAAAATCCGTTCTTAGTGCGCCTCTCAACATTATAAAGAATGTACATGCCAAGTTTGAACTCTCTAGGACCAGCGGTTTGGGCTGTGCGTTGATTTAAGTCAGTCAGTCAGTCAGTCAGGACATTGCCGTTTATATATATAGATTATAAGGCTTGTTCACGAAATAAAGTAGCCACTGCCGTTTAATTCCATTTTTTTATGAAACCATACTTTTACATGGATGTAATTAAAAAGAACAGCTCTTTACCTTTCTTTTCGGACGCTGTGGTTGATATTCATGTAAATTGCTCCATAGTTTTGGACTTTTAATTAAAGTTCTGCATTTTAGTAGTGTTTCGTCTTATAGTTTCCTGATGGGTCTTAAATTAATTACAATATCGATACTATAAACTATGAATCTCGTGTCTAAATTTTATTTACCGATTTCAAGCCAAACATTGTTTAAATCGTCTCGGAAGATCGTACTTTTTTGAGCGTATACTTTTGCATTAAGCATTATCTGAAGTTATTTTAATTTCGTCGACTTTTAAGCGAATGTTTTAGAATTGTTAAACATAAAACAGAATAATCAATTTAGTGTCCCATGGCTGTTAGAACTTCATGGAACTATCGTATAGCAGTGGAGACTGATTTTACGATGGCTACTTTATTTCGTGAACAAGCCTTACATGGGGTCTACAACCGCACTCTCATCCAGCATGCGATCCAACATATCCAACTCCCTCGACTTACGTTATGCTCTTCCTCCAGCAGCTTGTGCCGGTGTCACTCCTCCTCGTTCGTGTATTCATCTGTGATAAATAGATTGTCGTGAGTTACCTTCTACAAAAGGCTTCAAAATGCCAAACGTGGTTAAAAGTGAATTAAACGGTATAAAATATCAATGTGTGAAACAAAATGAAGTACAGAAAGCAGGAAGTAAGTAATTTTGTTTATTTTAGGTGTTTTAGATGTACGTAACATGCATGTCAACTTTAACTTCAAAATTATATTTGATACAGGAATATACTGGATTATATTATTTCATCAGTCTATCGCAGTCCACTGCTGGACGAAGGCCTCTTATGCGTATGGACGGTGGACGTTTTCGGAGGAAAATGCCCATAATGATAATGATAATGACACATGATGCTGCTGTCCATCATCAATTTTCATTAACGAATAGTCAGATTCTTTATTTAATCCCTTAGTCGACTCTTACGACACGGGAAGAGTTGGGGTAGTGACAAATGTGTTCTTCTTGCCATCACCACGCGGCGGGTTAACTACTGATATTTACATACTTACTATAAACATACATACATACATACTTACTATAAACATACATACATACTATCAACAATATACTTACTATCAACAATGACAATCAATTAAACATACAGAGAAAGTAACAGTGACAACGGTTACTATAGCAGATGGAAATTTGCATGTTGCTTTATTCTATTTTAATTCGTTGTGTATTTGCAGGTAAAATGTTCACCATAAGAGTGGAATCGTATGTGGTGAAACAAACTAAATTTACGGTATGTGGTAAGTACCTTTAGTATACAATTGTAAAAATATTTCTTACGAGTAGTTTATTGGTCGATTTATTTCAAAATTTATATTTGCAAGATTTTCCGAAAATTAACTACTTGGGTATGATTAAAAATCTAAAAACATTCTTCTTAATATTTTTAAAGTGCTATCGATCGATGAACAGTAAGGGCCCGTTCACACGCATCATTGTTTTGTCGGATCCTGTGAAGCTGGATAGTTTGTTCACATGGCCGTCCGGTTTTATCACATCATCCGATCCTACTTCCATTCTTGAACCGAGCTCGTGTGAATGCTGTGTTTTTTGTCGAAACAACTACTTATAGATTATTTTATTATTTAACAAACATATAAATAAAATTGGAAACGAGAATTATCTGAAATTAAATTTTAGCGTTAACGAACGGAATTTTCCGAGCATTTTTCGCCAAAAAATCGTTTATGATTTCGCTGAAATCCAGTTCACGGAGTAGATCACTTTCAATACACAATAAAAAATTACTTGTATTTTTTTTTCGAAATCTGTATTATGGGGGCCCCTCTTGCGTGGAGGCCCCGGGGCTATAGCCCCGGTTGATCCCCCCCCCCCCCCCAAATCCGGCCCTACCTATGGACGCTGGCAATAGGAGACACAGTATTTTTTACAATTGTTGCACCTGTCACCATCACCATGATGAAATAGGGGCTTGGCTTTAATATAAATTTCTTTCAGTAATACTTGGAAACCTGATATCGGGGTATTCATTAGGCTGGTCGGCACCAGTGGCTCCAAAATTAAAAGACCCTGAACAAAGTCCCTTGAGCTACGCCATATTAGACAAAGAGGTGTCCTGGGTCGTCAGTTGTTTCATATTTGGCGCAATATTCGGTAGGTATTGCAAGGTAAAGTGGGGTAAGATGAAACGGTTTTTTGAATGGGGTAAGACAAAATGCTACCAGCAGACGCTGTACCAGAAGGACGACTTTTTGCCTTTCCCATTCTGAAAACCGTTTCTTCTTACCCTAACTTACCTTAATTCACATATGGGCGTATCTGACTCTCAGTCCACAGCTGGACAAGGGTCTTCCCAAATCTACCTATGCCTATGGACGCATTAGGAGGTAAATGCCCATAATCACCACGTTGGGCAAGCGGATCGATGATCGCAGTCATCATCATCATTCATTCATATTCAGCCGTTATTCGCCCACTGCTGTGCATAGGCCTCTCTTCTTGTACGCCTCTGGTCCCGGTCCTGAGCTAACCTCATCCAAAAGTGACCCGTATTCTTCCGAATATCGTCCACCCATCGAACGGTCGGACGCCCTGCGCTTCTCCCATCTGATAGCGGCCACCAATCCGTTAAAATTTTGGTCCACCTACCATCACGCTGCCTGGTAATGTGTCCTGCCCAACTCCACTTCAGTTTGGTAATAACGTCTCCGACGTCTTGTACTTTGATGATCGCAGTAGTGTGTCCGTAAGTCCGTACCACAGGTGCTGCCCATCATCAATCGTCATTGAATAGATGTCCAGTGACACTTTATTAGTCGACTCTTACGACGCCCGCAGGAAGAGTCGGGGTGGCGACAAATGTATTCTTACTGCCGTCACTATGAGGACGTGGGATTGTGATTCATAGGTACTTAATTCCTCATCATCATATCAGCCGAAAGACGTCCACTGCTGAACATAGGCGTCCCCAAAGATTGCCAAAATTACCGGTCCTGGGCCACCCGCATCCAGCGGTCTCCTCCGACCTTGTGGGGAACCTACCCGCGCTAAGCCTTCCGGTACGTGGCCGCCACTCGAGAACCTTTCCGCCCCAACAACCATCGGTTTTACGTGCAAGGTACTTATTTAGACAAAGCAACTAAGTACTATTTAACCAAGAAATAGTAAAGTATGTATGTAATTAATACAACTATATGCAGTTAAGGTCATGCAGCTGAAAATAGTTATCTATTATCGTCTTCAAACCTATCGAAACTTGAAAGCCGAGACGACACTTTTGTCATTTTCGATCACGACCCCAACATAATCCCCCCATCTTCCACTCATAGGTTTTATGTTGTTTTGTTTCAGCGGCCAACATCGCTGGTTACATGGCAAATATAATAGGCCGCAAGCCTTGCATGTTCCTGTTTTCTTCCGCCCATCTGCTCGCTTACGTCATCATAGCTAATTCTTGGAGCTACGCAGCTATGCTCGCTGGGAGGACTTTGGCTGGCCTTGGTGGAGCACTTACCATACTCAACTTAACCTACCTAGGCGAAATAGCGTAAGCACAGTTTATACTAAATAGTACTGGCACAGTATGGACACACCCTGCCCCCCACCAAAATTGTGGGCTCCCCGCTCCGGTACCCGCATAGTTAGGCTGCGTTTCCACCAGAGATGTACGCGACTATTGCGCGATTATTTCCAAAACGGAAGGACGAGTAGCAACAGCATTGATCACGCTAGATTTGGTATTGGTATTTAATTACGTTTACATTAAAATATCACTCTCAAGGTCATCTTGGGTTATACAATATTTGCTGAGACGAGAATGACGAAATAAAAACGCCTAATATTCCAGTTACCCAGTTATATTGCTCATATTGGCTTATATTGCTCTGTGGACCGTGACCTATGTACCTATCGGCATTTGGCATCCAAAAGGTTAAAATCTAACATTTAGTACAGATGAATATGATATTCACACAAATAAATGCTCTTTCCATAGTTTTAACTTAACTCCTTCAGTTTCCTACGCAGTGTCAACTTCGACATACGATATAATTTGAAAGACATAAGGCAAATGTGTCTAATTTTTTCAGATCACCAAACATAAGAGGATCGCTGCTATCCATGACCTGCATATCTCACGTGTTGGGAACATTGGTGGTCTATTCTGACGGTCCGTATGTGTCGTTCGCGACTGTCTGCTACGTCTGCGTGGCGATTAATTGCGCGCATTTGATAGCCTTGTGCTGCATTCCGGAATCACCTATGTATCACCTGTTTAGAGGTAAGGCTATGTGAGGGTAACTAACAACAGGTTTTCCTCTTGTAAGTATGCATGCGTTCAGTCACAGTGGATAGTTCAAGGCTTATATATTTCTTACTGCTATTCCATTTAAAAGTGGCACGTAAAAGCTACGTAAACACAAAATCGAAGGCTTTTACTTGTAGATAGATGAATGATTGTAGTTGATAGGTCTTAGGGTTCATAGGTAAGATCTTTCTCTAGGGTTCATAAGTAGATCTTCTCATGCATCGTATTTTATTAGTAGTTAGCCATGAACCAATCTACAAAACTCAGTCAATTTAAAACCACTTTATAAAAGAACCATCATGTCAGTGACAAATAGAAGTTGGGTTTAATTACCTTTTCGTTATACTTAATATCTCGAGGGCATAATGTGGGTTACCTTTACTTTTTCAGTTTAACGGATTAAATAATATACCGTCTACTTTTCCAAAAAGCGTAGTTTACCTACTTTTATGAATTGATAATCACTCCCATCAACTTTTCTCTTGGAGTCTTGGATGCTAACTCTGAATTACGAGAACCTCTACTGTCAACTAGGTATTCGATACCTTTAACGTTCGACACCCTTAAAAAGAGCACACTTTATTTTCAGGAAATGAATACGAAGCCAGAGCAACACTCCTTAAATTAGGAAGAAGTGAAGACATTGACAAAGAATTGCGTCCAACTGAAGACCAAGCTGAATTCTTAGCTCACCCAAAAGACAAATACGAGACTTCATTATGGAAGCAATTAATATCAGAAAAGAAGAATAGGAAAGCTTTCTTAATCACGACCACACTTTTCTGCCTCCAAGATGGCGGAGGGGTTTTGGCTATTGTATTATTCGCGACGACGATTTTTAAGAACGCTCACTCGTCAATAGATCCAAGTGTTGGAACTATCATACTTGGCTTCACAGAGCTATGCGGAGTCATGTTGACTCCTTCCTTAATTGAAAGATGTGGAAGACGGATTCTGTTGCTTGTGTCTACGGGTAGCTGTTGCTTGTGTATGGTAAGAATTCAAACATTCACATCACATCATCAGCCTATACAAGGCGTCAAAGTTATGGGACATAAAGGGGATGTAGCTTAAATATCGTAGATAGGATATTTTTCTGAAATAAGACTTTATTTTATTTTGAAAATTAAATAATACTGCATTAAAAAAAGCCAAAAAAAATGCTTTTTCTAGACATCGAACCTACTTAAATACGAAAAAATTTCGTTTCGTAATTTTATGATGTCATTCGAAAGAACTGATAAAAAATAACAATTTATCAAACATAGTATCTAAAACTAAAAAAATAACCAAACAAGTTTTGTTCAAAAATCGAAAAAAAATGTAGTTGGTTCGATTTCCAGGTGAAGCAAGTAATTTTTTTTTTAAAACTTTGAAGGGTCCGCTTTCCTGCTACATTTCCTCCACTTTACGTTGTCCTGGGCATCTTTCTACTGTAAGCCCATTCACACTCATGCCAGCCTTCACGACATCTAGCCATCGCTTCTTTGAATTGCACTATTACTAAATTTTAAAAATAACATTATGTCTTCATTCAGCAAATACACTATCTACGATATTTAAGGTACTTCCCCTTCATGTCCCATAACTTGGGACGCCCTGTATATCAGTCCACAGCACAGCTGGACAACAGCCTCTATTTAGCCTATGCGTATGGACGCATTACAAGGTAAATGCCCATAATCGCCAAGCGGGTTGGCGATAGGGCTCACGGTACACGTGTAAACCGCCAAACCGGATACCCGTGTTCTTAAGCCCGACGGTACTAAGAACCCGAATTACACGAACCCGCCCGGATACCCGTGTCCGTGTCCAATACACGGATACCGTTTACACGAAACCGCGTGCTACCCGGGTACCCGGGTACTTAAGACCGAACCGAACGGGTT
>JALPQI010008992.1:0-49018 GCA_025490895.1 Thaumatotibia leucotreta
TAAGGGAATGTACTCTAATACTTCAGATTCATAATGTTTCTAATTGAACTAACTTGTGTTTGTGTTTTATGTAATTATGTGCGATTATTTTCCAATGTTTTTATGTTGTGAGTTTTTGCAGTAATTTATGCATGGCTATGTTTATTAATACATCATTTAAATTGATATTATGTTCATCTTGCGTAACTATTTGAGTTATTGATTTGTTTTGATTGTAAAAGGTCAACAAAATTAGATTCATCTGCAGGGTTTTTATAGTCGTGTTAGACACGAAGATTTACACATACCTACTTTTAATTGGGCAATATTTCCTTTCAAGCGGGAGCGCCTTTGTGACGGCAGTAATAATACATTTGTCACCACCCCAACTCTTCCCGCGGGCGTCGTAAGAGCCGACTAAGGGATTGAAGCGTCACTGACTATTCTTTGATAGATTGATGATGGACAGCAGCGTCATCATATTGGAGACATTACTGCGATCGCCGATCACCAATCCGCTTGGCTAGCATGGCGATTATGGGCATTTACCTCCTAATGCGTCTAATACGCATAAGTAATAGCTGAGGCTTACGTCCAACAGTGGACTGAGATAGGCTGATGATGATGATCTCCAGTTATAACAAGATAATGAATACTTGAAGTCTTAGTTAAAACTGTGTAATATTTTACACAATTCCTTAAACAATGGAAGACCTCATTATAAATACATCTCATTGAAACTTGCATGTTGACACTGCAACTGGTTATGAAAAGAAATTTGCATTAACACACGTTATCTATTCGGGTTAAGGTCACTTTCAATATGCAAATTCGAAATAAGTCGTCAGTGTTTGAACAAGCGCGGAGATAATTTAATTAGTCATATAAATACTTAAACCATCAGCAGTTTAAGTATAGGCACTTATACATTTTGCAATATTGTTTAACAGATATGTTAAGCATTAAGACTTAGTTTGGTAATATGTATAAATTGATTCACTCATTGCCATTGTAAATAACATAACTCGATTCCAATTAAAACCTAAAGAATAATACGATGTTACTATATAGTCAATGTTTTCACCAAATAAATGAAAAAAAAACAGGCATTTATTTATATTTATTCTCGTTTCAGATACGACATCCGGTAGTCTGAATCTGCTGACGCCGTCGTCTACCACCAGCCGGATCCGCGACTTCACATCCCGCATCCAGGAGCGCGCATCCAACCAACCCTTCCCCAGCAGCCCCCGTCCCACTCCCATCGTCACCCCTGTCCGCACCCCTGACGACCTCACCCCCACCCCTAAAAGATCTGATAACCTACTCAAACCACCCCCAAAAGTACACGTCGACTCTGGTAGCCATCGCTCAAGAACACACCATAAGAAGAGAGACGAAATACCACATAAGAAACCCTCGTATTTAAATCTAGCTTGCTCCGTCAACGGATACACTAATCTCACGACTTATGACTCGAAACTCCGGCAGGATATTAATAAGAGTCGAGAAGCTTCACCTATAAGACCTATTACGCATACTTATCAGTACAAAAGCGAAAATAACTCCCTTTTGGTCCCGGTCCCAGTCAGTGCTAATAAGCTGTTGGTGCCTACATTCGAACCTCATGATACTCGCGCCGATTTGACAGCAAAAGCGCCTGCCAAGGCGCATACAGATCCATATCTAGCCACGTCACCGTTACATGCTTTCATGGCGGCAGAAAACAAGCAACTCAAGAACGACTTCCTAGGACCAAGCATGACCACCACGAGCAGATCCTTTATGTCTTCAGAGAGTAAGTCCTTCGCGACTGCCATGCTTCATCAGAAGACCGACGAAGTAGACAATGCCACCTTTAAATCCAGTTACTCTGAAACTAACTTCAGAAAGACTACTGTTAGCACCAATGGAAAGGAATCCCGCTTCGTCAATTCCGAATCCTACACCATCTCATCCAATGGCGTCTCGAAAAGAATGGAAATTACTAAAGAAAATGGAGAAACCTTAACAAGCCCTATGAAGAGCTTCATCCAACAGCGTGTCGAAAGACTTTACGGCCCTGGAGCTTTGGCCCAAGGCTTCTTCAATCAAAAACGTCAATCCAGAAGCGAGGACGATGAATCTAGAATACTCACAGAAAAATCCTTGAATTGCTCTAGAGAATATAGTAACAGACGATCGAGTGATGGAAGCGAGACGTATAGTACCAATGGAGACGAGCCAAACTTACCCGTTTTAAGGCATTTAAGGCCGGAATTCCGAGCGCAACTGCCAATACACTCTCCAAAGAAGAATTTCAAAGCCGAAGTATCCCCGCAGAAGGTAGACATTCCCAAACCTGAGAAGACTGAAGAGGAAGTGAAAGTTGTAACCAATGGTGTATCTGTGATAAAAGTAGACAGTTCGGAGTTAGTTAAAGTGGAGGACTCTAATGGGGTGAATGGGGAGGTGGTTGAGGATGCCCACTACTTCCTGGACTTGGAGAAGAAAGAGACTGAACGGCTGATCGCGCTGGCGGTCACCGCTGAGAAGGAGCTGGAGAATTTGCAGGTGAGTCTGTTCTGAAGGCCTGCCATGTGCATGTTGCACCTTTGTTACTCTTAGGCCGTGGGTTTTCTGGCCAGCGTCCGGCGACCGACGCGTTTCTGCCGCCGACGACGTTCCAATGTTTTGTTCGCGAATGTTTGAGGGTGGTTTCTCTGAAACGTCGCCGACAGTCTGAAAACCTACGGCCTAAGACCGGCGTCGTTTCGACCCGCCGCCCAAAAAGTAATAAAAAAACGACTAATCATTTTGCCTTTCTTGAACTTCGTACTTCGGTAGCGACCCCTAATTTTTGTTTATAAAAATTGAAAAAAAAACCAAATATGGTTTACTTATCAAGTAACAAATTGAGAGGGTGCCCCATAAAAAATTGCTATCGGGAGAGCAAAGAGCTCTTTTATTGGTTCGAACATCCTACAAAATTGCAAAAATAAGAAGCACCCTACTGTGTAATTTGATGCGAAAAAAACGAAAGTTGGATCTATTATTTATTTTATGATGCAAGCTAAGCTATATTAATATATTTACTACTAATATCACACACGCTTGGTGGATACTTATTAAACACAAATCTGATAAAATCGTGCATATCTTAAATTTGTTCTTTCCAAAATAAAACTGTCTAAAATCTAATTAAACAACTTCGGTCACGTATTTTTATAATCCACTAAAATACGTGAATACGTGAGTTTAACCGTATATATTAAATGTTGATATCTTGATATACCTCACGATGGTTTAATTAGATACAGCCTATTGTTTCTGTAAGCACTCATTTCCAACTCATCATCTCAAGGACACGGCTTCCTTGCAACAATGCGTGCTGACGTCAGGGTCGTGGCGTATTGTGAATTGTTCGCTTTCCGATTTGATATGGTGCATCGAAATGCAGTTAAAACATACGAGTATAGTTGAAAGGATATGAAGTGAGCTCGTTCTCTTAAAATTCCAGTAGCATTGGGTCGTAAACCACAAAGTAAGATAACAAGCACTCAGTAAAAGCAGAATATAACCGCCTTAGAACGTTAGTACAGATTATTTACTCTATTCTTTGCTCAATAGACTACAAAATAAACAAACTAAATAATGGCTCATAACTTTTTCTACATTTTACAACTGCCAGGTAGTCGAAAAAAAATTGCCGAGTAGAAAAAGGACAATACTACTATATAAAGGTACTACCTATAGAGGTACTAGAGTGTACTTATCTTAAAAATAATGCGTCGACCAAAAAATAACACTACCCACATTTAGCACTTAGAGATAAAAGGCGTGCCGCCAGAATCATTAGTCGCGTGCCATTATTTAGTTTGTTTATTTTGTTGTCTATTGTGCAAAGAATAGAGTCGATAATCTATACTAACGTTCTAATGCGATTATATTCTGCTTTTACTGAGTGCTTGTTATCTTACTTTGTGGTTTACGACCCAATGCTACTGGAATTTTAAGAGAACGAGCTCACATCATATCCTTTCAACTATAGTAGCCATGGATAAGTGTCGTCCTTTGCCACAGATAGGGTTGCCAGATTTTGTTTTTAGATATACAGTATATGTCGATTTAAAAGATGAAAAATAAAGTATATACAAAAAAAATACAGTATCTGGATCTGAATAGTGATTGGAGATTACTTAAATAGCCATTTAAGTTTTAATTGGTGCCGCGTGGTGACGGCAGTAAGAATACATTTGTCACCACCCCAACTCCTCCTGCGGGTGTCGTAAGAGTCGACTAAGGGATTGAAGTGTCACTGACCACTATTTGATAAAAGATTGATGATAGGCAGCAGCGTCATCATAGTGGACACATTACTGCGATCGCCAATCCGCTTGCCCAGCGTGGCGATTATGGGCATTTACCTCCGAATGCGTTTATACGCATAGTTAATAGGAGAGGCCTACGTTCAGCAGTGGATTATCAATTTATCATAGGCTGATGATGATGATGATGAAGTTTTAATTAGGATAAAAATAAAGTAGTAATGTATCTTGTAAATCGTAAAGCACAGCAAAAAAAGTGGTTTACCACATTTCGACTAATCAAGTAAAAAAAAATAAAAAGTAATAAACTTGAAAAGTGCATTTTGTCAACTGTACACAGAGGTAAAATGCAGTACAATACTTTATAGACAAATACATCGTATTTTAGACTTGAGATTTCTGCCTAAAATTGACAAACGGGACTTAATCGCATAAGCTTACGTTAAATATTGTCCTGACGTTTCGGGTACGACAATATTTATTGTAGCTTCGGTATAATGACTAATATTTAAATTTATATACATAAGTGTTACTACAAAAAAATACAACTCAAAAATATTGAATAAAAACAATTAGAGTTCCATAAAATAGTACATTACGACACAAGTGCGAAAAACACGAAATTCGAAACAAGTGGCGATGTTTTAAATCAACACGAGTTAAGTACGAATTTCGTTTTTGCACGTGTCTCGTACGACGTTTTTTAGTACAGATGGCCCTCCGAAGTTTCAAACCTGACGTAAAATGACACACTTCTCGCACTAGAGCCTAAAAAGTACACCATCTGTACTAAAAATACGTAATATTATAATTCCAGGAAGGAGAGGTGAGCGAGGAGGTTCTTGGGTTACTCCGCTCTGCATCAGGCAAGGCTCGCCTGCTGGCCACGCAGAAAATGCAGCAGTTCCAAGGTAAACTCCTACCTTTGTAATGTTCTGATTCCGCCATTTAGTACATACTAACGCCATCTACTGCGAGTTGTGAGAAACAAAACACGTAACTATTGAATATTGGGGGTAGCGGCAAAAAGCGAATACATTTTGCTGTTCACTCTGTCAATAGTTTTCCTGTTAAACCTACGTTAGTTGAACCCCGGAGCATTACACCATTAAGGCACTGGTTTCACGGCGAGCTACTAAGCTATGAACTATCGAACAAAAGATACGCACTCCCGTGTAAATAAAAGAGACACGGCTATACTCGATCAGCTATCACCGCCGAGCGAGTATCGCCGTGTCTCTTTTGTTTATAGCCGATAGTTCATAGCTTAGTAGTTCGCCGTGAGACCAGTGCACACAAATGTATAATACCTTACGTTTATAAATTTATTTGGTTTTGTTTTTTATATGACGGCAAATATGTTGCCAATACCCATTAAAGGGTTAAATAGCTTCTTTTTGTGTAAAATGTCCAAAGATATTTATTTTATTATTTTATTATTTATTTGCAGTCCTAGGACCTGTTAGGACTGCAAAGTACCGGAAGTAACATTGAAAGTGATAGAACATCTTGGCATTTCACGTAAAATAGAATTAATGCCAATGTCACCGGGTAAAAGATGACTTCAATCTAAAGAATGGATGCGGTCACATACGTCCACTTCCCTGAATGACCGCCTACCAAATTCCTTTATGGTCCACTTCCTAGTTCGTCCGTTTCCTTGTCCGGCCATTTCCCCAATTGGCCACTGTTAGATTTCCTTCTATGTCCAGTTCCCCGAACGGCCGCTTTGAAAAATCCTTGTTTGTCCAGTTCCCGGAACGGCCGCTTTGAAAATTCCTTGTTTGTCCGATTCCCTGAACGGCCTCTTTATAAAATGGATATCTTTACGAAGAAGGTTATCATATGATCTAAAGTGGCGGCCATAAGAGGAATAGGCCATTTGAGGTGGTGGACTTATGGGGAAGAGGCCTTTAGAGAACTGTGGCCTTTCGGGGATATTGTATGTAAGTGGCCCTTAAAGGAAGTGGGAAGGAAAGGAAGTGGTTTGGGGAGCAGGCAGTTCTGTTAGAGGATTGTGGCCTTTCCGGGAAAGCTGTTTGTAGGTGGCCCTTAAAGGAAGTGGCTCTACAGAATACTTGGCCCTAAAATACATGTGGCCGTAAGTGACCGGATCCTAAAGAATTTTTGCAAGGCAATAACATAATCATTAAAAATTCCAGGGCTCTGCTACAACAACATAAACTCACGCGGCGACGAACAGTTCCCAACCACGGTCTCCGACCTTCGCGGCTTCTGGGACATGGTGTGTCTCCAAGTCCGTCATGTGGACGCCCTGTTCGAACACCTGGCAGCTCTGAAGAGTAATGGATGGCGAGAGGTATCTTATCTTATCTTATCTTATTTGCGGGGCCCTTACGGATACACTTCGACCCATTGGGATCTTTTGTGTAATTGCCCCCTGTTTCGCCTACCCTAGGGATTGTTCTATCAACTCAATATGTTTGAGGATGGACCCTAGCGGTAACGTTTTGACCTCCTTCGGTTCTAGATAACCAGTTCCGAAGTCTTTCATCCTTTGTCTGGCGAGGGCATGACATTCGCACATCAAGTGTTTCATTGTCTCTTCTTCCTCGCCACACATTCTACAGTCTATGCTGTCAGAAAGACCCATTTTGGCCAAGAGAGTTTTGACCCCAAAGTGTCCCGTAAACACCCCCGTTATGAGTTTGAGTTGTCTTTTGCTATATTTCCAAAGCTTTTTGCTCCAGCCCGAGTCTACTTCGTGCATAAAGAGCTTTGAATGCCTGAGCCCCGTTAGATTGTTCCACTCTTCCTGGTGCTTCCATCTAACTCGCTCTTTCATGGCTGTTTTAATGGTTCCTTGTGAGAGTCCTACAAATGGTTCTGGTCCTACAAAGTTGTTTGTAGAACCCCCTCTAGCAAGCTCATCTGCATTTTCATTGCCAAGGAAGTCCTCGTGCCCTGGGATCCATACCAGTTGCACTTTGTTTCGCCTTCCAAGTTTGTTCAGAGCTTGGATGCCGTTGAATACTAGTCTATGGCGAGAGGTTACACATAAACTGTGGTGACGAACAGTTCCCGACCTGTGCTTCTGGGACATGGTGTGTCACCAAGTCCGTCACGTGGACGCCCTGTTTGAACACCTGGCAGCTCTGAAGAGTAATGGATGGCGAGAGGTATGCTTGATACCCTGGTGCTGCGTAGAGATGTGGCCTCGCTCTGCATTTTCTATCGCATGTACTATGGGGAGTGTTCCGAGGAGTTGTTCGGATTAATACCTGCCGCTTCTTTCCGCCACCGCCCTACGCGACAATGTATTCATTCTCACCATTTGGGATCATCCATTAATTACATCACACCTCAAGGGGGAGGGAGGGGGTCCACAAAATGTGACATATCGTGACAGGGGGGAGGGAGGAGTCCCATGTTTGTGACCTCACAATCCTCACATACATGAACATGAAAGAGTGAATCCAAAATCCTTGAACGTAGGTACGTAAGTTTTTAGATTTTTTTTATTACATATTGTTGTTTTTCTCTTCCTTACCTAATTTTATAAATCATTTTACGCAACTCTAATAAAAAGTTAGTTTAAAAGTGATGTTGTAATTTTTACCTTCCTAAACTAAAAATCTAAATGTGACGTCACACTAAGGGGGAGGGTGTAGTATAATTGTGACGAAGTGTGACAAGGGGGTAGGGAGGGGTCAAAAAATCATGAGATTGGTGTGACGTAATTAATGGATGATCCCTTTAGATGGTTGGCGGTCCTCAACTGTGCGCTTTTCTCGTAACTTCTTGCCTCGCACAGCTAAACTTTGGAACGAACTGTCACAAGCGGTGTTTCCGGACCGATACGACCTTCAAACCTTCAAGAAAAGAGCGTACTCCCACCTTAAAGGCCGGCAACGCATTTGCGACGCCTCTGGTGTTGCGGGTGTCCATGGGCGACGTTAATCGCTTTCCATCAGGCGATTCGTCTGTTCGTTTGCCACCTATAGCATAAAAAAAAAGGTAACAACAACATAAACTGTGGTGACGAACAGTTCCCGACCTGTGCTTCTGGGACATGGTGTGTCTCTAAGTCCGTCACGTGGTCTGGATAAAAATGTAGCAGTTTGACGGCCTGTTTCATAATTCATAATCTTTGAATGTTGTTGCTAGTTGGATTTTTTTCCAGGCATATAAGAATAGCACTAGTATTTTCTGATCAGAGATCGGACAAATGTTTTTTTTTTTATCACGTCGGTGGCAAACAAGCATACGGCCCGCCTGATGGAAAGCAGTCCCCGTAGCCTATGAGCGCTTGCAACCCCAGGGGTGTCACATGCGCGTTGCCGACCCAATAAAAACTTGTACACTCCTCTTTTGAATGTTTCTTAGAAGGCTGTTAGACTAGTTAAAAATACGCGAATTTCTCTAATAAGAATACGATTAATTGAAAGTGATAATCTGATAATATTCAGTTGGATCGTTTTTAGGGAAAAATTTACTTTTCTTTTATTATGAATGCAGTATTTCTATTTTATTATTATTAACTGTAAATGTTTCCATTCCATTCCATTTTGTCAGCCTCCGTAGCCTAGTTGGTAGTGACCCTGCCTACAAAGCTGGAGGTTCCGGGTTCGAATCCTGGCGAGGGCATTATTTGTGTATTTATTTATCACAAATATTTGTTCCTTGGTCGTGTCTGTCTATTTATTTAAGTATCTATATGTATCTATCTATTATATACATACCTGGGATAACTCGGGGCATTTATACGAAAGTGATGTAGCAAAATATTTTATCGACTAAAAATATATCGATGTTACTGTGAATGACAACATCAAAATTATATTCGGCATAAATAAATATTAACACTTACTCTTCAATTAGAATTAAAAATAGCTTTAAACGGGTAGTTACACGTTTATTTTAAAATAATTTTCAAAATATACATATAATATTAAACTATCAATATTTAATTTGTCATTTTGATTAAAATGACATCTGCATACTAGTTTTTACTATCTGAAGAGGCCCGATATCAGATAATTATGGCATTGAACCTCTGTACTGTAATCGAGAATGTTCAATAAGCACATCTTTTATTATAATTATGTCGACATATTTTTAATCGATATCAAATCTCTATAACTTGCCTTCAGTTATCCTAGGTATGATTATATATATCGTCGCCTGGTACTCACATCACAAGCCTTAATTGAGCTTACCGTGGGGCTAGGTTGATTTGTGTAAGATGTCCCAAGATATTTATATTATATTATATTATTATTTATGTGTTAAAATTATCATATTATATAAAGTTTCGTATTTTTACTAAATTCTCAATCAAATTATTTAATTATATAATTGGGCATATTTATGGAATATCGAATCAAGCGACTGAAGCTTGTGATTTTATTTGAATCTTTCTGTCAAAAGCTAAAGTTATTATTTTCAATAACAGACTTCTGTCGCTTGATTCGATGTTCCATAACAATGCCCAATTAATGTGGAACGACTCATTCATGAGCATTTTATGTTTTGTTATCTGTTAAACGATACTTGGCGCTACGCTCCAAGGTCATTACTTTGCCACACATATGAATAAGATGCGTTTTTACCCGCTCGTATTAAAGGATAAACGAACGCTACGAGCTAGTGAGGGGAAAAATCTATTTGTTTTTATCATGAATGCAGTATTTTTATTTTATTATTATTAACTGTAAATGTTTCCATTCCAGCCGTCCCCCATAACGAAGGCGCCCGCCACCCCCTCCGCGGCCGCCCCCTCCCCCCGGGTGCGCCCGCGCGCCACCCCACAGCCCAAGAACGAGAAGGCTCGTCTGGCGGCGGAGAAGAGGGAAGCTGATAGGAAGGCCATGTTGGAACATAGGAGGTAATGGATCTTCTAACTACGTCACTGAAATATCACATCACATCATCATCAGCCTATGATAGTCCACTGCTGGACGTAGGCCTCTCCTATTAACTATGCGTATGGCAGCGTTAGGAGGTAAATGCCCATAATCGCCACGCTGGGCAAGCGGATTGGCGACCACTGAAATATAATTCTACGGAATATATTTCTACGGAAATATATTTTATATATTTCTACGGAAGACCAGCGCCGATTTCTTAGTCGGCAATATGCTGAGTTGGGTCCATTTTGTGATGCACACACCACTTACTTTTTTTTTATTTATTTCCTATGTTGTCTTGTTTATGTTTGTACTATAAGCATCACAAATAAATGTTGTTCTTTCTTTCTTTGAAAAATTTGTAAATTCGTAGCAAAACAAGTCCGCGATCAGACTTAATATATATTCTAAATAATAAAATTCTATTCTAAATAACAGTAATTTAATTGTTGGGTCATTGTCAGATTTAGGTTAGTCTTAGAAGAGAAAAGCTGATAGGAAGGCCATGCTGGAACATAGGAGGTAACTTATACATAGTAGAAAAATCTAATGCCACATGGATGAAAAAATAACGTGCCGTATTTTATGATGCATATTGAAAGGGTCTATACGCATAGTTAATAGGAGAGGCCTACATCCAGCAGTGGACTATCATAGGCTGATGATGATGATTGAAAGGGTCATTGATAAAGTTCATTTTTGTCTAAATAACGACTACAAGCAGAATAACGAAAGACTATGAAAGCATCATAAAATACGTAATTTTCCTAACTATACCACTAATTGGAGTTCGAGGCCAACGAAACTACGACAGATGCGTTATTGTCAAATCTGTCAAAGTCTCTTATGTCATGTCAAATAAAGTTGTCAGGTTTCGACAACCTTTTTGCTATTTAATTTATTAATTTAAAATAATTCATAATAAAAACATTACATACCTCTGTAAAGTTTGTACGCCTTTTTGTTTAATATGGCTGTCACAACTAGGATTTTCTCAAAACACGTAAATACCTAATAACTTTTATTTTCTCTTAACTAACATTGATATGACAAAATTTTCTTGTAAAGAACTTAAACTGATAAGAGCCAACGTATCAAAGCCTATTTTAAAAAGAAGTTGAATCACCAGTGAACACAAACAACAGCGTGCCATATTTATTAAGACAGTATGGTTAAATTACTAAGCCCCCTGCCTTATTATGGGTTAAAATTATGGAAATAAATTTGGAAATGTAAAATGAAAACAATTTTTATATTTTATTTCTTATTTGTCTTCGTCATCACTTTATCCTCCTGAGTCCTGGGTAAAAATCAAGTACACTCCCATAAAAGCCGAGAGTCCTTTATAACACCATCAATGTTGAGTCCTGAACTTACTATCGCTTATTTTAAGGTTTAAAATGAGTTTAATGACACATTTTTACAAAACGTTAGATCTGTATGATAATTTAAATGGAGAACTATAGCACTGCCAAAGAAATTTGTAGGTCAAAGGAATTTTACGAATACGAAATTTGAACATAAAGCACGCTACAATGTATTATTCTGCAATTTTCTAAACGTATGCAGAAATAGGGTTTTAATTTATGTGTAGTAAACATTAAAACATTAAATTGCTGTACCAAATGTTCTTAACACCTGAGGTGATACCAGCGCAATACCAACATTGTTACTAATAATTGCGGATAATTAAGTTTTTAAAATAAGTAAATAATATTGTTTCTATAAATTAAAGAATTAAAATTAGCAATAAATAAGATACCTTAACGTCTGTTTTTCGAAAATAAATTATTACTATAGTAAGAACTTTTCATTATTGTGGTAATATTTTCGTAGATTCTTTGGCCTCGAACTCCAATTAGTGGTTTAGTGCGGAAAAATAAACTTTGCGCATGCTTCGCGTGCGTAAATTTCTCTTTATAAGACACTTGTTATGAAAAAGTCATTCGATACACGTATAAAAACTTATTTTTAACTCAGGTGATTATCCTGTGGCTCCAACTTTCACCCCGTCGAGCACTTATATCGAAATTACTATTTTAGTGCAGATGGTGCCTTTTTTAGGCTCTAATGCGAAAAGTCAATAATTTTACGTCAGATCCAAAACGTCAGGGCCATCTACACTAAAAAACGTCGTACGAGACACGTGCAAAAACGAAATTCGTAATTCGTGTCGATTTAGAACATCGCCACTCGTTTCGAATTTCGTATTTTTCGCACTTGAATAGTAATGTACTATTAATATTATGATGCAGATTGAAAGCATCACTGATAAAATTAATTTTTTGTCTAAATAACGACTACAATCAGAATAACGAAAGGCCATGAAAACGCATCATAAAATAGGTTATTTTTGGCACATTTGACTGATTCGGGTCCCGACTGAGACAAGCGATTTTTCATAAATCGTTAAATTCAGAGTTTATTGTTTTTAAAAACAAAGAAAAGTCTCCCTTATACAAAATGTGTTATTTACACTATTTCAGGTAGTTGCCATCCATATATACGCATACGTTTTTTCCACCCTGTACTAATTTTTAAGATAACATAATGTATTCCTCGAAAAAGTCAACTTTGTCGGGTACATGACCGCAGTATTCATCCCCAATAACTAAATAAAATCAGTGGACAGATTGAGGAAAGGCCTTTTCTCAAACTTGCTACGGAATGTTGATGTTACTTACTTTAAATTAAACCCGGAAATACTATGTATCCGGTGTCATGTGCTATGATGATATGTAAAGAGATTTCATGTATTTATTTCACACCTAGGACTGCAAACAAACTGTCTTTTGTTTCGAAACGTCAAATTGTGACACTAGGTCTTGACATTCAGCCACAGAAAAAAAAATAACCTTAGAACTGATGTCTATACCAACAGGTAAAATAATACCTGAACAGATTAAAAAAAAGTTAGACGCGAATGTTTTTTTTAATGTTTTACGATACTGTACTATTGGTACCTATATTTACAACTGAAACAGTATGTTTCGGCGAAATCAATTCGTTTTATTTCATTGTAAGTTTGAGAAAAGCACTATACAAATCTCGGCGAGAAACAGGGTTACAGGCCTCGTATCCCTCAGTTCCTTCAGCCAGATATATCTGCTTGGCCTGTAACCCTTCGTTTCCCGTCCTCTATAGTAATATACTATTGCCCAACCACTGAGACGCGATATAAATATAATAATAATATAATATAATGTTGCAGGCGAGTGGCGCGGGAGAGACAGATGGCGGCGGCGGCCGGGCCCAGCCGAGACCCCGACATCGTACTCGAAGGCAGCCAGGTATAACTCACACTACTTATACTTGCCGGTTTCTAAGAACGAACATTTTACAGTTAAAGATGCATTCAGACCAAACGAGCATTCGCTACTCTATCCCCCACCCCACTCTACGAAATCAACGAATCACGTTTTGTGTAACGATCGAATTTCGTAGAGTAGGGGGTTAGAATAGCGAATACTCGTTTGGTCTGAATGCACCCTTAGAAACGAGCCTTATACAGAGTGTAAGTCTAATACGGGCGAAGCTCTTAAGGGGTGTTAGATTACGACATAATAAGTACATTCAAATAATTTTTACTTAAAATCAGAGCAACAAAATTTTCCATACAAAATAATTCGGCGCGCAATGTATAGCAACATACGCGAGTTAAGCTCTCGTTGACAGCTAATTTCAAAAGCAGATGACATAACTGCCAAATCAACAATAACAAATGTTCGTACCTACATTGCTGCTTCGATAATCTTTAAAAAATTCTGTGGGGTCTAAATTAAGAGTAACTTTAAAAAAACCTTGTAATCCATGATTACACTAATGATACCCATGCCTGGTTTAATTGATCGCCCGTATTAGATTTACACACTATACAGGGTGGGTAGTGAGTAACTCGACAAACTTGAAAGGTGTATTCCTGACCACATTTTGAGACTATAATGTCATATGAAGTTTTCTGGATTCGGTTTAGTTTAAGAGATTATGACATGTTTTTCAAAAAACTGTTTTCATCATAAGTCACTGTAAAATACCTGCACGATTAAAATTCTTACACTAATAGTTTTCATCTTGACATACTCTCTGACTAAAGTTAGAGAAAATTATAAAATGAGAAACATGTTTCATAAAAATGTTCAACTAACAAATATATTTAAAAAACTTTAAAAAATAGTTTCCCTACAATTTATTACTGGTCATGTATAAAAAAGTTTAAAATATCAAAAAAAAGTTTTTTTTTCCTTATAATATAATAATATTTTATACTTCTTTTGCCATCAAAAATGCATTGATAAAGTATCGGTATTCTCACAATCACCCTGTATATGATGTTAAGTCTATTGGAAGAATGGTAAGTCTTGCCCTAATATTAATAACGATAAAAGTTCATTCTTAGATCTCGCAGACTTTACCAGTGATCGGATTTTAGCTGTTATTTGGGACGACCTCAAACGTTACTTAACATGGATATGCCTCGGTGTACCTTATGGGTATTTCTCCAGTAAATAAATATCTTGGGACATCTTACACAAATCGACGTAGTTTTTTTTTTCATTTTCATTTATTTATTTAAAATTAGCGCTAACAGATAAACCTTACAAGCTAATCTGTGAACATTTACGTAGTGATAACATTTATATTTATATTCTTACTTCTACCATGCATTAAGTACAATCGACGTCGAAGATATCATTACGGCTTAGGTGCCAAAAATATATTTACACGACTTTATTACCTTGAAAAAACCGGCCAAGTGCGAGTCGGACTCGCGCGCGAAGGGTTCCGTACCATTATCAATTTATCATTAAAAAAATACAGTTAAATCAACCTACCTCAAAAACTATAAAAGATAATTTTATCAAACCAAAAATCGTTGATAGCGTTTATTAATGTGCGTAAAATATATATTTTTTTTAATTTTATATCGCGTAGTTTAAAAAATAGAGGTGGGGGACACATTTTTCAGACTTTGAGAGCTGATATCTCGAAAACGATTTGCTTAAATAAAAATGAGATTTATGAACCTTCATATCATTTTCCAAGCCCTTTCTATTAATACCCCACACGCTACAACAAAAAATTTTTTTCTATCCCTCAGTTACATGTATGGAGGGCCCCCACCCCAATGGGTTTTTTACAATATAGTATCATAATCCTGTAGCGGTTCATACAACACATATCCTAACCAAATTTCATTACTGTAGCATTTATAGTTTCCGAGTAAATCGGCTGTGACAGACGGACAGACGGACATGGCGAATCTATAAGGGGATATTCCGTTTTTGCCATTTTGGCTACGGAACCCTAAAAACACACACACACGTTGTCCCACGGTAAGCTCGATTAAGGCTTGTGGTGTGGGTATTATCAAATCGGACTCTGAAGGGAATTCGAAAGTACTGTTGACAACAAATGACGCAACATTTACCATGAAAAGAGTTGTTTAGATGTAGTGAGTGATTAATAGGGATGATGACTGTAGTTAAAATATTTTTTTTAGTACAGATGGTGCCTTTTTTTAGGCTCTAGTGCGAGAAGTGGATCATTTTACGTCAGGTCCAAAACTTCGGAGGCCCATCTGTACTAAAAAACGTCGTACGAGACACGTACAAAAAGGAAATTCGTAACTCGTGTTGATTTAAAAAATTTCATGTTTTTCGCACTTGTGTCGTAATGTACTAATTTAATATTATGCACGACAAAAACAACATAAAAGTAAAAGAACATAAAAGAGTAAGTCACTTGGCAGCAGGGATCGGAACCGGTTTTTTAGAAAAACCTAGAAATAGCTCAATATCTTAAGATGTTTTACACTCTTTATGTAGTATTCAAAATTTTATGTAACTATTAACATCATATTTTTTAATTACTCCATTAACAAAAAAATATAAACCAAAGAACGAAAAAGAACGAAATTCGAACCGTTCTTTTGTATGGAGAAAAAACCGGTATCCGATCCCTGCTTGGCAGTACTCAAACGTGACGTCACTGAATATTTCATATAAAATTCCATAGTGGTGATCGTTCTGACAGTTCGTTAAAAGATGCTGATTTGACTTGCCAGTCATCATGTCTGTAATTCTCTGCACTTAAACAATGAATATATTCTAGATTGACTTATATACTGTTGTGTCAACAGTACTTTCGAATGTTATTCTAATTGTGGTTTGATAATATCGTCGGTTGACAATCAAAACTCACTAAGTAACAAATACCTACTTGAAATAGAGCTCGTATCTCAGTTCTGATTCAATAACTGATCTGATTAACATAAGAGGTGCTAGTGTAGTGACAGTTTTTATAGTGAGTTTTGGTTGTCAGGCAGGTATTGCCATTCGAATCCTAAACTTGATCACCAATTATTATTTCAGGAAGTGGAGATCTTCGTAGGCAGGCCCAGCAAGCCGACTAAAGGACAACTTGGGGACTGCCGGAGCACCCAGTCCGAGGACTCCATCCAGAGCTGATTCTCCTACATTACCAAGTAAATAATAAATATAAATTATAAATATTAGATGTCATATACCAAAGAAAAACGACCAAGATCATCTAACGAGATGGGGATCGAACCCACGTACTCAGCTTTCGCGGCTGATGCCTGTACCCCTCGGCCACTCGGTCTTAGCAACCACCGGTCAAATTTCTCGGGTATATGCAATCCCTTACAAGGCTAGGCGCCTTTGACTATTCTCTAAGGGCACCTCGGACATTAGGTGATCTTGGTCGCTTTTCTTTGGTATATGACATCTAATATTTATAATTTATTAGTATTAAGTAGTGTGACAACTGGAGAAAAATTAAAAGTACAAATCAAAATATTTAGTTAATAAATAATTTGATTTGTGTTTTCGCAATACGTTCAATAAATAATAGATATTTAAATAAACATCTTGGGACGTCTCATACAAATCGACCTAGTCCCACGGTAAGCTCCTTTAGAGCTTGTGATGTGGGCACCAAGAGACGATATATTTAATAGATAGATATATGGGTGGATCAACTTTTTTCTGTCTTTTATTGCTATGGTTACGGTCGCCCGAGTCACGCTGGTTTTATGTAAAATTATGGTACTCAATTTATTCAAACATGCATATAGTCCATGTTTGTAGATGGCCCATCAAGGATAGGGTTTATTAACGCCAGAAAAATGCGTGTTCGCATAGAGTATCATAATTATGCATAAAACCAGCGTGACTCAGGCGACCGTAACCATAGCAATAACAGACAGAAAAAAGTTGATTCATTCATATCGTCGCGACGATATGACAGACGACGCTCGGCTGACAAGCAAAACTCACTATAAAAATTGTCACTATTCTTAGCAACCTCGTATGTCGTTCTTGTGTCAAAACTGAGATACGACGTTTATTTCAAGTAGGTATTTGTTACTTAGTGACTTTTGCTTGTCAACCGACGATATATAGATACTTAAATACACACACATACATAGACAGCCATGACCAAGGAACAAATATTTGTGATAAACAGGGCCCGTAATTTTCATGCCGATGACATCAATTTGACGTCACGCTCCATTTAGGGTGATCCGAAATAGTTTTATTGTTCATTATTAATCATTAGTCGTCAATCATTTTAATCATGTACAAATAACGTCAAAAGTAGTATATTTACTCGTCAAATAAATAATTCCTACTTGATACGTGCTGTACATTAAAGAGGAATCCTGTTTTCTACGTAATTATTGAAATGTGTTAACAATATCATTTAAAAAATGTATGTATAAAAACAAATCAAATAGTTTTATTTATGTTTCACGTATCAAGTAGGTGTTATTTATTTCTACTTTTGAAGTTATTTGTATATGATTAAAATGATTGACGACTAATGATTAATAATAAACGACAAAACTATTTCGGATCACCCTAAATGGAGCGTGACGTCAAATTGATGTCATCGGCATGAAAATTACGGGCCCTGGTGATAAATAAATAGACAAACAATGCCCTCGCTGGGATTCGAACCCGGAACCTCCAGCGTCTGACTATTCTTTGATAAAAGATTGATGATGGGCAGCAGCGTCATCATAGTGGACACATTACTGCGATCCAATCCGCTTGCCCAGCGTGGAGATTATGGGTATTTACCTTCTAATGCGTGTTTCTATGCGTCTATACGCATAGTTAATAGGAGAGGCTTACGTCCAGCAGTGGACTGAGATGGGCAGATGATTAGCAAAGATCACATTGTTTTTGATGATTTTGTCAAGTCTTCTGAGAGTAAATTGGTCCAGGCATGTGGATGAATCAACTTTTTTCTGTCTGTCATTGCCATGGTTACGGTCGCCTGAGTCACGCTGGTTTTATGCAAAATTATGCTACTTAATTTATGCAAACATGCATATAGTCCATTAAGTCCATGTTTGTAGATTGCCCATCAAGGAAAGAGTTTATTAACACCAGAAAAATGCCTGTTTGCATAGTTTAAATATCATAATTAATTAATTGTGCAAAACCAGCGTGACTCGGGCGACCGTAACCATGGTAATAACAGACAGAAAAAAGTTGATTCACCCATATAACTTATTGTTTTATTTTTGTTGGCAGTGAGGAGGGCCGGAGTGGACGAGCTAGCGCGGATATTTATACTGTACTTATAACCGGTTTATTTTATAAGTTATTTAAATTTTTACCTAATATATTATATTTTTAACAGGCCCATGACCCCCCTAAGTCAATATACACTCGTTTTGTCATATTTATTGATCATGATGAATTTATTTGCGTTGCCAGTGAATTTTATTTTGAAATTATAAGCAACAGTAAAATATTCGAGCCAAAGTTCAAAATTGATAATAAAATCCTAGTTTAGCGTTTAGTATAATTGTATATTTGACGAAATAATGTAATAAAAGATAGTTTAGATTTTTTTAATATACTAAACTGACAAGAAATATGTATGTGGCTTTAATTTTATTTAATCTTGTATCACATTTCCTTTTCGTGCATTTTTAATCGAAATAAGTTAGTTGCTCAATATTCAGTCCATTTTACTGTCAGATGAAATTACCTGTGATCGATTTAAATGTGAAATTCAATAAATTGTAAAACTCTTGTTTGTCTAATTTGTTTTTTGTATTTAGTCGAGTCCACACTGAATCAGTTTGCGAGGAAATTTGCCAGTGTTGACTCTGCTTTTATAGACTACAAAAAGTGAAAAAATGATGCCGACTGTACATCTGTGTTTTAGATATAAATAAATACTAATTCACTCGCTATTTAGCTGCACCTAGTAGCATCTCTTCACGAATTTCTAACTATTATTTAATAAAGAATATTTATATCTAAGGGTGATACAGCGAAGATTATGAACGACTGCAAAACGTTACAGTTGGCAAATGATCTTTCGGCGACATGAAATTCTACCTAAGTTGTTATTACGAAGTGATATTCGACTAAACGATGCTAATTTGTGAGCCTTTACAGTAAAGCGTCCCACGTTTTCGCTAATAAGGGTGGAATTCGGTTGTATCTTTATATGAACTATTTAAGTGTCTGGTAAGCGAGAAAGCGGGAAGTTTTACTAAAAAGGTTCGCATTTAACACGTTCGCCTCCGGTACTGTTTCACTAAGTGCTAACACTGCCGATCGAAATTATCTGATAGAACTCCTATGCCAGTGACACGCATGTGTGACGGAAAAGATTGTACTCCAATGCCGGCGTCACAGCACCTGTGTCGAAAACGTTCGTAAATACGAATATATGAAGGGCCATTCCATATGAAATCATCAAATGAGGTGCGCTGCATGCTTTCCGATTTGTATAGAAAAAATCATGGATGATAATATAGGTGTGCTTTACATAAAACCGTAGTTGTTTAATTTTTAAACAGCCTAACAGCCAGATAACATAGGTCTGAAGTTTAAAAATAAGCGATTTTTGAGGTTGATTAAAATTGCTTTAACTTTTTTTAATGTGTGAAATGATTTTTTTTATATGTTTATTTACTATTTAATATGTGTACTTGTATAATATTATATGTCACTGGCATAGGAGTAAGAATTTGATTCATGCTAGTGGCATAAGAATAAGATTACTTGGATCACGTATGTGTGTCACTGGCATAGGAATCAGATTTTGTAGATCACAGATGCTGTGTCACCGGCGCCGAATGTGTTAAAGAACCCTCGAGAAATTGAAAGTCCCGTAATTATCTTGCTCTAAGATTAGTCACAAATGCAAATGAATTGGTAATATGAATTAGCTATATCCTAATCCTATCTATATTCACGTTTTTGTATATACACAGATCAAATCGAATGTCTTATGAAAATATAAATAATGTTAATATTTCGTTAAGTTTTGTACCGTATGTGTGTATGGATTAATGTTCAAGTTGTATAGGGAAGGCTTGCGAGGATAATGTGATCAAACGTTGGATATTGCGTCTCTTTGTCACTTATAATCAGAGATCGGAAAAATGTGCGTCATTGTTCGCAATAATATGGACATGACTCCTGAGTTGATTGTTTAATTAATAATTTAATCATTATCAGAAAATTACATATTTGACACCGGTAACTATGAAAACCTTTTTAAATAGTCGCATTAAAGCTTCGAAATCAAATTTCAAGACATTATTCGTTTGTTTATTCATTTAATCAATTTTGTAGTCATGTCCATATTATTGCAAACAATGACGCACATTTGTCCGATCCCTGCTTATAATCGCCGTCAGATATATCGGAGCCGCTAATTTGGTCACACATATCTAAACATACCTATACAGGGTGACATCTGGTTTGTGTAGCAAGAGTGAACAGGGTACTAGGGACGACCACGCTGAACAACTTTCACTATGAAGACGACCAAGAAATCGGGAAAAGATGTCTCTTAATTATGATGACTTAATTCGGGAGTTTCTTTTCAAAAGGGCTTATTTGCACTTTGTCAAAAGATAAATAAATAAATATCTTGGGACATCTTACACAAATCAACCTAGTCCCACGGTAAGCTCAATTAAGGCTTGTGTTGTGGGTACCAGGCGACGATATATATAATAGATAGATACGTATAGATACTTAGATACATATACAACCATGACCAAGGAACAAACATTTGTGCTAAATAAATACACAAAGAATGCCCTCGCCGGGATTCGAACCCGGAACCTCCAGCTTCGTAGGCAGGGTCACTACCAACTAGGCTACAGAGGCTGATATTAATTCTCTTATGAAAACAGAAACATATCCCTTTGTTGACAGAGTGGAGCAAAGCCCGTTTGAAAAGACTACTCAATTGAGCATTAATTGATAGTTGTCAAGTACCTATCAATTAACTGGGTCAAA
Source organism: Thaumatotibia leucotreta (assembly GCA_025490895.1). Taxonomy (NCBI): domain Eukaryota; kingdom Metazoa; phylum Arthropoda; class Insecta; order Lepidoptera; family Tortricidae; genus Thaumatotibia; species Thaumatotibia leucotreta. Next base: position 21,463 of record JALPQI010008992.1, read on the forward strand.
ATTCTTTTCGTTGTCTTTTGTGTCCCTGAAAAACGTGACGCAGTGGTGATTTTTGTATGAGATGATGTTTTGTTTTCAATTCCTAATGTATGGATTAAAATCTAGCGTGAAAAAGAAAAAAGTACACCGGATTTTTTTATATACTGAGTCAAAACAGCAACTAAAAGCGTGACAGAGTGGTATGAAACAAGACAACGAATATAATTTTGACCGAACTCATAATTAGCGTTGAATATTTCCGGATTAAATCGCGTTTCTTTCCAAACAGCTCGTTTATTTCCTGATTTTTTCGAATAAATCAATTAAAATTCCTCTATAATTTTCAACTCTAAACCAATGCGAATTAGATGTTATTTTCACTTATACCAGGATAACGCGATGTCATCGAAGAAAAGTCAATTGAAATAGATGGTAAAGAGTGACAGTGACATTGATTTTTTCTGTAAAAACCCGAAAAAAACGAAAAAAAAAACGAAATTTTCATATATTCCGGAAAAAAAAAAGTTTTTTTCAGACATTTTCAACGCTACTCATAATTAGAAGATTTCTTTTCGCGATTTCTTAGTTGTCTTCATAATGAAAGTTGGTCAGTGTGATCGTCCCTAGTACCCTGTTCACTCTGGCTCCACGACCCAGTCAAAAATTGTCACTCATCGCATTATAATGCGTGTTCAGATATTTAACAACATGGTGCTTCGATATATCTGCGGCCCTACCGCGAAAAACGAAATTCGTAAATTTCGAGGATTTGTCTCTCTCACTCTAATAACGCCTTCGTTTGAGTGACAGAGAAAAATCCTCTAAATTTCCGAATTTCGATTTTCGCGGTAGTAGGCCTGATGGCGATTACGAATTTGCGAAACACAGAGACGACATTGCGAGTTTATGGTAGGCGTTTTGATAATGAAATATGGTGGCACGCTTACATATTTATGAGTTCTGAGTATTGGCTGTAGTGTTTGGCGGTTGCAAAGAATGAATAAAAAATGGAGATTAAATTGGTGTCATGTGATTTTACAGATCCTTTGGGTTATATGATTCTCGAGTTTATTAATCGATACAGCAATTAATTCATGGGAATATCACCTTTCTTTCACTTTAAACACGAATGGTTTTGCCATCCAAGTGTGTTGCAGATATGAAGTTAAAAAAATATAGCAGCGATTTGTCTGTGCATAATGAAAACGCCTTTCAACCTTTTTGACGCCATGTCAAATACCAAAGCTGTCAGACGTCAAATGTCAAAACTGAAATTGAATTTTACGCACATGCATGAAGGTTTACATTGCTGTGGTCCAGGACTTATATATCGGCCTTTGGCGTTGAACCTGCGGTGCCAATATATCTATCGTTGGCGTCCAAAAGGTTAAAAATGAGCTTTCAGTGGAATCCTGGAGATAATTTCGAATTGATACAAATAAAAATTATGTGAATTAAATGAAATATGAACTAGCTGTCATACATACACAAATCGCTTGTGCTGTTAAAATCGTAAAATAGGGTGTTTTTTTTCATGCCTACATTTTTTTATTGGCTTAATTTTTTATTAATGCTCAGAATGACAAAGTTCTTTCAGTCAGAAAATGTTCCAGGATAAGACAGGACATGTGACTACCGAAATGGAAAGTAAAAAATGTATGCTATAACATTTGGAACGTTTTTTAACCCATAAGAATTCGCATTTCAATCGTGAGTCTGAGTAGTAGAAAGGTAAATCACTAGTAACTAGCCACAGCATACTAAAAATGTACTCTAATCGCTTTCAACCAGAATTCACTATAAATTAAGGTCTCAATAACTGGTCACCACATCAGTATCCTAAAACGAATTCTGTTAACATGTAAATAAAATTCGGTTTTAGGATAAAGTGGTCATTTTTACTAACGATTAACCCTAACATAATAAATATCCAAATTAAAAAACTGTAGGGAATGCGAAAAAAACACCCGAATATATTATCACACGATTGTAATCCACTGTTTACCTAACAATATAGAATTATTTATTGAAACACGTAATAAAACAGATTTGGATATAAAGTTGTTTTTTTCTCAAAGATTCCCTAACCCTGTACTGTTAGATATTTATACCATTCAGTAGAATTCCTCAAAATGTAAACAAATGTGGCTGACTTTCCATTGCATTTGATATCTTTGACACATTATATCGTAAAACACGTTCGCAGATAAAAAAAAAGAATTTATCTTCGGACATCATACACAAATCGCCCTGACCTAGTCCCAAGGTAAGCTCAATTATGGCTTGTGATGTGGGTACCAGGCGACGATATATAATATATATATTATGTATATATAGAATACTTAAATACATAGACGGCCATTAGGGTGTTTCACTTTTGTATGGGCAAATAAAAATAGTGATAATATTTTCCCTGACTTTGCTCACGCCCTAAGTTTCTCTGATATAAAAATTAATTGAGATTGGACAACGTTTAAAGGTTGCACACTTTTGAAAATAAAGCCAGAACCCCATACATTACGAAAAAATTTACTTTGTTATAAATTAATCAAATATAATGAACCAAGTATCGTTATTGTTAAGTTTGCTTTACCTATTGATTGATTAAAACCACAGAGCACGGACCTCTTTAGTGTGTAACCTTCGCCCTAAGAGTTCCAACCTCCTTGATTAAAACCTAACGTTTCCTTTACCTTAAGAGTTCCAACCTCCTTGATTAAAACCTAACGTTTCCTTTACCTTCCAACTCATTGCATGGTTCTGCTGCAGTGATCGACTCTGCATTTTCATAGAAGTTGCGAACATGTTAAGGTGCATGCAGACCAAAAGAGCATTCGCTGTTCTATCTCCCTACTCTACGAAATTCGATCGTTACACGAAACGTGATTCATTGATTTCGTGGAGTGGGGGGTAGAACAACGAATGCTCTTTTGGTCTGTATGCACCTTTAGGAAAACAAACGTTGTACGTACGTATCTATATTCAAAATGTGTTTAATTTCCAATACGTCATTGAATACTAGATTATCAAAAACCATGAAAACAATAAAATAGCAACAATATTTTTTTCCTCTCACTAGCTCGTAAAGCGCACGTTTATCCTTTAATACGAGCGGGTAAAAACGCTTTTTATCAACTTTACTTGTGGGTAAAGTAATTTGACCATGCTCTAATTCCTATGGCCCACTACTGTAAGCCATTAGCTATATTTAAGTACCAGGAGTAAACTCTACTCTACGATGCAATTTACATTTGGATGAGATTTGTAATCATATTTCCACGCGATAGGGAGGGGGAAAAAGTTGTATTACACTTGGCGGCGAAGTTTGTCAACTCTCGTGCCTTGAGACCTTCGCAATGCTCAAGATTCCAGTTTTTGAACCACTCGCTACGCTCGTGACTCCATTATGGAATCTTTCGCTATCTCAGGGTGCTTAGCCAAGTTCCCAATCGCTAGCGCTTAAACGTCAATCGTAAGCGAAAGGCAGCTAACTGTCCTTGTCGCACTAATATGCAAGAGTGACAGAGAGGGAAAACTACGATACGCTACCAAGCGCTAGCGATTGGCAACTTGGCTAAGCATCCAGGTCTCAATATTGGCACTACAGTTAAACAACAACTTTGCCCCCTTGTATAATACATAGCATAACTAATGTTACATCATGGATACTTTCGTTGAACTGCGAGGATTACACATGAAATAAAACTATGAAAACGGAGAAACTCGCGAATACTAATTAAATTTAACTTCATCCCGTCGTTTCGAACACTTTACAGGGTTCGTGGTTTGCGGTCGACTGACAATTTAAATTTAATTACTTAATATACGCCAGTTCATCCGTTTTCATAGTTTTATTTCTTTGATCTGCTTGTTTGCATTCTATAGAAACGATAAGTATCTAGTAAAGTTATCAATGTGCACGTAAAGCACTTTGTGTAAAGGTGTCATTGTACGAAAAACAAAAGTTGTCCACTCGGTGGTCAAAAGTTAACAGCTTTTATAAATCTATGTCATGATTTGATTTTATAGATAGGGCTATAGACCGGGGAACCTAGTTGTACCGTTAATTGTTTTATCCCAAAATTAGTACAGGAATTCCTTAACTTTAGGTATGTCCACCGAAAAGACGATAACCTAAATCTGACAAAGACCCAAAGGTGATAACTTGATGACTTGATGACACTGAGGTAAAAAACTAAAGACGAACACTCCATACTTTTGCTACGCATTTTGCGTGAAAGATATCACAAATATCCGCACTATTATCTGTGAGGAACTACAAAATAATTTAAATTATTCTCTGGCACCGTTAATTACCCGACTTATTTCCGAAAGTATTTCTACAATTAACGAAAAACAACTGCTGAAACTAAACGCCTTGGGTAAACAGATTGAAACCTTGCATGGAAAAATTAACTCATTTGAAGAAAAGTTCCAAACTTCATTTATTAATTGCAAATGTCAACAAGGCCAAAGCTCCGCATGTAGCGAAACCACTACAACACAATTAGCTAAAACATCGGTAAATGAAGTACCTTCTAAGTCACTCGGTGCCCAGCTGCACCCCGTTAGATCAAAGGCCGTACCAACTTTAAGTATTCCTGGACCTTCTAGTACTCCGGTGAAATCGTGCATGCGGGGACAAGTGGAGCAGCATCTACCACCACCATCGACTGAAAAGGTTAAAATGCTCGAAAAATCAACTGTGGAAACTCCTCACTCGGAGACTGACGTCCACGATTTATGTAAAACTAAGGCACCCAGAGCTTCCAGGGGGAGAGATCACAACACCACGCAGAGGCCTGACACCTGTGCCGCTTCTAGCTTGGCCATAGCGAATATAATTGATTTAAAAGACGAGAATAACGCCGATAACGCCGATGGTACATGGACAGAGATGAAATCTAAAACCACGCGTCGCTCGTCATCCCGTATGGTTCGAGGTTCTGCGCCACCAGGTTCTACTCTTCTGCAGGCTTCTGAAAAGATGACCTACTTACACCTATTTTACGTCAAGCTGGGAACAACCGAGGATGAAATGAGGCTTCATTTAAATCGTATATGTGGCCGCGAAAATGTATGTACTGTAAAAAAACGGAATGACTTTGATAAGCAAAGTATTCTAGACTGCAATAATAATATAAAAAAGATATGGGATAAAATTAATAGTTTATTAGGTAAAGACATGAAGTCACTAGATACGCAAATTCTTAATAATATGGTTGGACAGGGTGATATCAATACAGTATGTGACAATTTTGCTAAAAACTTTTCTATAGAAATTAGTAATATCAAACATGTGTGTAGAGATAAGTGGCTAAGACGAGACGAGTATGTAAGTGACGCGGAAGTGAGTATGAGGTGGCAACCTGTGACAGCTAAAGATGTTATGAGTATATTGAATAAAATTAGTTCTAAAAAGGCTCCGGGTTGTGACCTCATACGCATGATAGATTTAAAAACAATCCCTGACAAAGTTTGTCCTGTATTGGCCAAGCTAATAAATAGTTCTGTAAGTGCTGGAAAGTTTCCAGACGGTCTTAAGCAGGCCTTAATCCGTCCAATTTATAAAAAAGGATCTCGTAAACTTTTATCTAATTATAGACCTATAGCTATTCTCTCTAGTGTAGATAAAGTTATAGAGAAATGTATTGTGCAACAACTTAGTAAATATCTTAGTAGAAATATGTTAATTAATAATTGTCAACATGGTTTCCAGAAGGGGAAAAGTACTGACACGCTCTTAGTAAGATTCACTGACGAAGTAAACACCTTCTTAGCTGATAAGAAAGTAGTCGTGGCAGTATTTTTCGACTTCAGTAAAGCATTCGACACTTTAGAGACTAACACGCTATTACAAGCCATGAGTGAGTGCGGGGTGAGGGAGCCGCTGAACCAATGGTTCCGCGACTACCTCACCGGGCGCTCGTATCGTGTGCGGGTAGGCTCTGAGCTCAGCGACGAGCGTCAGGTGTCGTGCGGCGTGCCGCAGGGCTCTTGTACTGGTCCCGTGAGCTATCTAATGCACGTGAACAGCCTGTGCGGCGTGCTGCGGCACTGCTCGGCGCACATGTTCGCCGATGACCTGTGCATACTGTCCGCCGGCAGTGCGAGCGAGCTGCCCGACACCTGCCGCTTGGTGCAGCAAGATGTAGATGCTGTCGTCCGTTGGTCGCATGACAACGGTATCGTGCTCAATGCTGACAAAACTAAGATGGTAATTATACGGTCGCCTTACTTACAAGTGTCCAACCCATCAACTCCTATTGTAACCCATAGTTTTTCTTGTATACATAACAATTCATTAGACTGCCAATGTAACCCAATCCAACGTGTTAACTGCGTAACGTATTTAGGCCTCATAGTAGATGAACATTTATCCTGGACGCATCATGTAGATTTTATTTGTAACAAACTCAGAATTTTACTAGGAAAATTTTATTATTTAAGATTTAAAGTTCCTTTACATATCCTTAAGTATTTATATGTATCCTTAGTAGAATCGATAATTGGTTTTGCTCTTGACTGTTACGGATTGACAACCAAAACCAATTTGAAGAAAATAGAATGCATGCAAGTTAGATTCCTTAAACTGTTAGTAAATAATAAAACTAGAGAAAAGTACAAAAAAGATTATAGAAATTTATTTAAAGTATGTAAAATTCTCCCGGTAAGCCTTAAGCATAAATATTTAATAGTGTTAAATAATCATGGTAGTCATGAGCACAACCAGTTACTCCGTAATGACGTTTGTGGAACCAGGTCGGTGTCTGCGGGCAAGTTTGTTGTTCCCAGGGTCACCAATTACTACGGCGACAGGTGCATACAGAAACGCCTACCCTATTTACTCAACAGCCTGCCCACGGACATCAGGCTGGAAGCCAATAAAGCGAAGTTCGGTAAAAAATTGAAAAATTACCTTGTCAATAATATTACTTAAATAATTTAGAGTCATATTATAATATATATTATGCATAAAGTAAGAGTATTATAAATTAATATAAGAGAGTAGAGACTGCACGATCCCACAGTCAAACCGTGAAAACTGTTTTGTGGGACTTTGTATTTATGTTAATGTATATTTTAATGTTAATAAATATAATAATAAATAAAAATAATAATAAAAAAGAGCTTAAAGCACGTGGTAATTATGCGTCTTTTAAACTTGGTGTGCCTCCTGAGCTTGGGCCTAGAGTACTGGCAGGAGAAAACTGGGTCCGGGATATATGTATTAAACCATGGCGGGATAATTTTCGCCCCCACAGTAAAAATCAATAAGAGACGAATGTATCTATACACTTCACTATACTATCAGAATGTAAGAGGACTTAGGTCCAAAACAGAACTATTTTACAGTAATGTGCTTCTCATGGACAACGACATTATCGCACTTACAGAGACATTCTTAAATAGCTCTGTTAGTGATGCCGAATTGTTTCCGCCTGGCTACACTATTTTTCGAAAAGACCGCGTAGGGGACGTTGGCTGGGGAGGAGTCCTGCTTGCGATACGAAATAGTTATTCTGCTCGACTAGTGGATAATGTCGATGGTGTGTCTGATGATATGGAAATATTAATTGTTAAACTAGAGTTCAAATGTAGTATGTTATTATGTTGCGTGGTATATTTGCCGCCTAATTACAGCGACAAACAATATTTAAATGTTTTAAGCTATTTAGAAAATGTATTGTGTGGCTATTCGACTTATGATGTATTACTTATAGGCGATTTTAACCTCAATTCTTGTAGTGTGTATGTTAGACATAGATTTGTTTGTTTTCTAGAGTTCTGCCAAATACGCCAACACAACACTGTCCGCAATACTCATGATGGTCTCCTAGACCTGGTCCTAAGCGGGATGGAGGATGCGCGGGTGCGCGTGGCCCGGGCCGAGGCGGAGCTGGTGTCTCCGGATGGCTATCACCCGCCGCTCGAGGTCACGCTAGCGCTACCTCGCACGCGAGCGCAATCCGTCTGCGCTCCGGTGCATCGGGCCTCCTCGGTGCCGGAATGGAATTTCCGTAAAGCAGACTTTAGTGGACTATATGCTAATATGACAGAAATTGATTGGCAGCGTGTGGTAGAGTCAGAGAATGTTGATAAGGCAACCACAGAATTATATCTTTTATTAACAGAATGTATCTCGAACCATGTTCCCATAAAGCTTAGCCGACCACCAGTGGTAGGTAGATATGTTTATCCGAGCTGGTATACTGCTGAAGTCGTGCGCACTCTACAAAGCAAATATTTACATTTTAAACGGTACAAAGAGACTGGCGCCGAATACAATAGGGAGCTATTCAAATATTACAGAGGGCATGCCAAATTTCTAATAGACATGGCGTATAAGAAATATAAGGCAGATATCGAGCGTGACATAACTAAAGATCCGGCTAAGTTCTGGAAATATGTCAAAGATAAACGAAAAGATATGAGGCAAACTAGCGACTATACCTATAATGGCAGAAATGTTACGGGGCAGGATGCCGTAGATGCGTTTGCAGAATATTTCAGCTCGGTGTTTCACATTGGTGTGCCTCAGCTGAACGCAGAGGAGGCGGCGCGAGATAGCGCAGCGAGGAGCGGTGACGCACACGACGCGGCGCGAGTCGCGATCGACTCCGTCAGCGCCGTCGATCTGCGGCGTGCGGCCAAACGTCTCCGACCACGCTCTTCGGCTGGGCCTGACGGGATGCCTGCCTTTTTGGCGAGGGATTGTATATCCGTACTGGAGGAGCCTCTATTGTACATATACAATCTTTCTTTAAGAACGGCTGTGTATCCGTCGTGCTGGAAGCTGTCTAGAGTAACTCCCGTTCCTAAAAGCAGTCAGGGTAACGATATATCCGAGTATCGTCCTATTGCTGTTCTGTCGGTGTTTGGAAAGTTATTTGAATCCATTATAGATTATCATATTGCACGACAGATATCGGTAAAGCTAAGTGATGCTCAACATGGTTTTCGTCGGGGTCGATCTACAACTACTAATCACATAGTGCTAGTTGACTATATAACTGAAGCTATGGACTCACGAGAGCAAGTAGATGCAGCATGTTTTGACTTTCGAAAGGCCTTTGATCTTATGGATAACGACATCCTACTCCGTAAATTTGCAGATGTGGGATTTACGCCTGGGCTACTTCACTTCTTTGCCAATTATCTGCAAGATCGAAGGCAATTCGTCAAGCTAGCTGGGTACGAATCACAACCCTACTATACTCGCTCCGGGGTGAGTCAGGGAAGCACGCTCGGCCCTACCCAGTTCCTGATTATGATAAACGATTTGCCAAACACCGTCAGCACGGCTAAATGTCTGATGTTCGCAGATGACATTAAATTATTCCACAGAGTTAGGGATGACAATGACCGTTTACTGTTGCAAAGGGATGTCGATGCCATTGCCGAATGGAGCGAGAGCAATAGACTGCACTTTAATGTTGCAAAGTGTGTGTCTATTACATTCTCCAGGATGCGGTCACCACTCGAGACAGCCTATAGTCTGCATGGAATACCTCTTCAGCGTGCGGATGAGGTGCGGGACTTGGGGCTGACCCTTGACAAGCGGTTGGACTTTCGAAAGCACATCACCACAACATGCAAGAGAGCTACCGGAACGTTGGGATTTATAATGAGAATGGCTTCACGATTCTCCAGTACTGGAGTCGCAGTCATGCTCTACAACGCATATATCCGTAGTCGGCTCGAATTCGGTGCAACGGTGTTCGACCCGTGCGAGATCAAATACACCACAATGCTCGAGAGGGTACAAAAGAAGCTCGCCAGGTACGTATATAAGAGGCGGTACGGCTACTATCCGTACATGTATCCGTCTCTTTTTGTGACGGGTATGGTCGGGTTTCGTACGCTCGAGAGTAGACGAAAACTACTGCATATAGTCCACTATTACCGGCTACTTCACAATAAAGTGGACAGCCCTGAGACACTGGAGCGAATGGGGCTTCAGGTGCCGCGCGCGACAGTGGGCGCGGGCGGCGCGGTGGCGGCGCGGCGGCCGCGGCGGCTGTTCGCGGCGGCCGGCGCGCGCACCCGCAGCGGTCCCACAGCTAGGGCGAGAGTCCTTCTCAACCGATGCATCCAGGCTGGGGGCGTCGACGTATTTGCTGACAGTGTTTGTGTAATGTGTAGAAAGGTAGACAAACTGCTGTAGGCCCTAGTGGTTCCAAATTGTTTTGATTTTTATGATTGCTGTATATTTTTATTGTGATGAATTTGAAGTTATTTTATTGAATTTGTAATTATTATATTATGTACTTACTATTATTATTATGGAATTATTTTGACATTATTTTTTATTTATTTTTATGACGTAACTAGCATATAAGTGATTTGGTGTTAATAGTGTAAGCTTATGTGAATAAATACATTGAATTGAATTAAGGCGGAAACAAACAAAATCAAACCAAAGCCGAAACGATGGAACTATCAAAATATATCTATCCCTTTTCCACTTAGCGTTTCAAATTATCATCGAAAGATCGTCTGTCTTTCACTACCTAATTGTTAAACAGGGACGCGGCTAATAACTGTGACGTACAGTTCAGTGCTGCCTACAAAATGAAAAAAAATCCGCTAAATAATCAATATGACATAATATTTTTGAAATTATTAATTTCAAGGTTTTTTGTTCTTAGCTAGATTTCTTTCATAATAATCATAATTAATATCTGTGGCACTGATTGGTCCTATATAAGGTACCTATTTACTGTTAACATTCATGAGAGATACAGATATACATTTTGAAAGCAATTGAATAGGTACTTGACGATTGTGCAGGTGGTAGAACCTCGTGCACGGTCCGCCCGGTATCAGCATCATCAACACCATCATCATCAGCCTATGATAGTCCGCTGCTGGACGTAGGCCTCTACTATTAACTATGCGTATAAATGCTCTTACGATACCCGAAGGAGGAGTTAGGGTGGTGACAAATGTATTCTTACTGCCTTCACCACACGGCGGTATCAGCATAACGCCGTTTTAATAGACATTAACCTGCCGCCAAATAGTAGTGCTCGTATTGTGGCCGTACCATGAGTTGGAAAGTAAAGGATATGTTAGGTTTGACTCGATACGTATCGCATTCGATCGCGAGATTGGACCGAGCGCGATGGCCTGCTTTACGTATCGAGTAAAACCTAACGTTACCGATACTTACGGCGAAATGGGTCTTTTGGCCCTCTACAAAATTATTATAATAATATATGTTGTTTTAGCGGGCGTATTCCTTCGTACAACACATGGGTGGATTGCAGTTTTTTTTGTTAAGTTAGTCAAATCGTTAATTTCCGTGACAGTTACTTAATTATGAACAAGTAACTGTCACGGTAAAAAAAAAGTAGAAAAATGGAATAGTATCACTCAAACTCGAAAAGTTTGATACTCGTATTCTCACCTTCTCGCTTCATCATATTAGTATTACACTGCAATAATAAGTAAAAGTATACCTAATATAACCTACTAGCTTGTATCTACATGCCGAAATCAAATATGAATTAACTGGCAACTCTGATCCTAACGTTCATACTGAAACCTATTTTAGCAAAATTTTCATATTATTTATATGATTTTGAATTCGAAAATGGTAAAGTTACATGTGAAAAGTCACACCGTAGCTTTTATTTGTAGTTTTGGAGTTAGAACCGCATTTTTTACTGCGCATTTCGTCATTTTGGCGGAGCTGCTTACTTGACTTTGGCCGTAACGTATAAATCTATGCTTGATGAGGTTTAAATCCGAATATTCCGAATATCGAAAAATCTGCCTAAAACAAGACGGGCACAACTTTTCACACCAAGCGAAGATGGGTATCCTTGGCGAAGATACGAGACTCGACGGTACAGTCGCCATCATACCGGAGCTGCCACAGTGCTCAAAAATATCTGAACATGTACTCTAACCGGCATGACAATAAGCGGCCTCTTAGGGTGCGGCTCCACTGAGGCGGAGAGGAGCGGAGATGTGCAAAATTGACCAATTACATTCTTCAAATTCAAAATTCGAAACACTGACATGCGGTCTCATTGGCCAATTTTGCACATCTCCGCTCCTCTACGCGTCAGTGGAGCCACACCCTTAAGTTATTTGTGCCGTGTGGTGACGTTGGTAAGAATCCATTTGTCTCCACCCCAACTCTACCCGAGGGTGTCGTAACAGTTGACTAAGGGATTGAAGTGTCACTAACAATTCTTTGATAGATTGATGATGGGCAGCAGCGTCATCATAGTGGACACATTACTGCGATCGCCAATCCGCTTGCCCAACGTGGCGATTATTGACATTTACCTCCTAATGCGCATATACTCATACTTAATAGGAGAGGCCTACGTCCAGCATTGGGCTGTGATAAGCTGATGATATGATGTGAAGATATTTGTGAGCACCCATATGGCTCTACACAGCTATCAGCTATCACCGCCGGGCGAGTATCGCCGTGTCTCTTTTTTTTACACGGGAGTGCGTATCTTTTGATAAGTTGTTTATTAAACCCTTTGGTCCGTTTTCGTAATTATGGTTTACGTAGCTAACGTAAGAGGAATTATTTTTCGCCGTTTCGTAATTGATTACCAAAGCGGAATTTATTTTCCGTTTTCGTAATTGCATACTAATTCTTGTTTCGTAGTTAATTACCAAAACATATTTACTTTTCTTATTTGATAATTGATTACGAAAAAGGAATTTATTGGACTATTTAATTTTCACGAGCTGCCTGATACTGTTTTTGAGATCATTGTTCGGTTTAGCTATTTTTTATAATAGTTTTTAGGCGGTAGATTTCCACTGCTGCTGGACATAAGCCACCCTCAGAGCATGCCTTAAAGATCGATCGTGAGCAGTCGGCATCCAATAGATCTCCGCTGAGGATTTTAAACAGAATAAAATGGATTGATTGTATAAACGGTGGCCAGCAAATAAGTGTATTACCGTTGCCAGTGAGGTTTTTTGACCACTTTGTATATTGTTAATCTTTTGCTGCATGCTATGTCATAATTTGTCATGTTTTTTTCATAAGACAACTTTTAATTTATTGGGTTAGGTACATAATATTAGGACTTCCAATACCGGTATTTTTGCATGATCGATACCGGGATCGCGGTATTGTTCATAAAATACCGGTATCGAAAGCTTTAGTATATATGTACTAACAAAAAAGCATCCCTATGTATTAATAATTTGGTACAAACTATGTTAAATTTATTATTCCATTTTGTGGAAATATTAAGTTAGGTATGAAAGTTCCGATTCAAATTATTTATTTTAGTATTTATTTAGCGTTCATGTTTATTTATTTAATAATCGCAAATTTGAATTTATTAATTACGAAACTCCAACAAATTCCATTTTGTAGACAACTCAATGACTACCTGCAAAAACATATTTTATCCAAGATAACTACGAAACTCAATTACTAAAAAGGAATAAATTCTTTTTTCATAATGAATTACCAAACAGTGAAAAATAATTCTCGATTCGTAGCCAAATGACTGCGAAAAAATAAAAATAAATTCCTGTTTCGATTTCATTCAACGATCCGATTCAACTACGAAACAGATTACGAATGCAGAAAATAAATTCCGCTTTGGTAATCAATTACGAAACGGTGAAAAATAATTCTTCTTACGTAGGTAACTACGAAACCATAATTACGAAAACGGACCAAAGGTATTAAACGGTACAAATTGTGCATATAAAAGGTATAACATAAGTAATAATTAAATCTAAAGTATACTATCAAATTAAAACTAAATAAACTAAAGAATAAAATATAACTAAACTAAAGTAACCTATCAAATTAAGACTAAATAAAACTAAAATAAATCTAAAAAGTTGGGCCCCCGCGGCATGGTGCCGAGGATGCTGGCAGCATTACCTCGCTGTATCGCGATACTTATGCGTTGAGCTAGGTAGCTGCCAGCACCAGTGGCGTCGACAAGCCATTTAGATATGTCTATAAAAAACTTATGAGCGCGGGGACCCCACGGACCAAGGGTCTCAACCCCGAACGGCATGAATATGTAGCCGGAGCCGAGACCCGAGTATTTCAAATTTTTGCGATGTTCGGCCGCCTTCGCAGCCGCACCCTCCTGTTTGCTGGTTCCAGAGAGGTGGGAAGGAGCCAGTGTGTTTACACACGTATATAATAGTTTTGTAGCTCGCGGTGAGACCAGTGCCTATATCTGATGGTGTCGGTACATTCTTAAAGTTCTTACTTCGGATGAATCTTTAGGCCTATATTAACTTCTATCTAAACTCATGTCTCATAAATAGTTATCGGTTTTTTGGGTTCCCCCTAGCGGGATTTAGCGTATAAAAAAATTACGGATGTGACTATAACATTTAATTTAACACTATTATATTATACACACAAGAGCATACTTTATGAAACAGAATTAGAGTAAAATCACCAATAGATGAACAGTTAAGCAATATTTTTTTCTATATGATGTAACTCATATTCATCAGTTTTTATTCTTTTATATGATTCCGCATTTAATTGAGTTTAGAATAAGTTATATTCGTACCTCATATTAAACTTCAGTAATTTTATAAAAATTATTATATTAAAAAAAGAGTCAAATTTCCCAGTAGTTGAACAAAGTGCCCTATCGCTGAACAATTTGACCCCAATAGATGAACCAGTATAATTGCAATATAGCGAGACCAATATATGAACGGCAAGATCCCAATAGATGAATAGAGCACAGTAAAAATGTTAGTTTCTTAGACAAATTGGGGGTGGTGGGTGGCGGCGAGGGAGGTGGGCGGCGACGGGTGGCGGTGGGGAGAGGTGGGTGACGACGAGTAGTGGAGGCCGGGGGTGGCGGCAGGTGGCGGAGGCCGGGGGTGGCGGGCGACGGCGGATGGAAGCGGGTGACGGGTGATGGTGGGTGGGGACGAATGGTGCAGTGGGGGAGGCGTGTGGCGACCGGGGGTGGCGGCGGGTGAAGCGTCGGGTGGCGGGCGGCGGTGGGGGGAGGCGGGTGGTGACGGGTGGCGGTGGGGGGGAAACGGGTGACGACGGGTGGCCGAGTCCGGGGGTGGAGGCGGGTGGCGGAGGCAGGGGGTGGCGGGTGACGGCGGATGGAGGCGGGTGGTGGTGGGTGGTGACGGGTTGCGGTGGGGGGAGGTGGGTGGTGACCGGGGTGGCGGGCGGCGACAGGTGGTGGTGGGTGTCGACGGGTGATGGTGAGTGGGGACGGGTTGCAGTGGGGGGAGGCGGGTGGCGACCGGGGGTGGTGGCGGGTGAAGCGGCGGGGGGAGGTGGGTGGTTACGGGTGGCCGTCTATACTGAAGTGAATCAAGGAAATATAAGCCATATTAGATTTTATACGTAATTAAAACCTTAAATTTATGAGGGCTTTTCTTAATAAGGATCCTTATAAAACGCGATTTATACCGGGAGGCACCGGGGCTACAGCCCCGGGGCCTCCCCGGAGAGACCCGCCGGAAGAACCCAAAAAACCGATCACTGCTCATAAATTTCGAGCATGTCTCGGAACGAAGGCATCATTTGAGTGGTTGCTCGAATTTACGATTTACTCCCGCGGTATTACTCCCGAATTATCTAGGTACGCTGGGACTGTGACATGAATAAGTAACATGATTTTTCATCACACTTGCTGTCTAAGCGCGCCATTGCTTGCGTGCGTAGCGGGAGTAATATAAAAGTGAAATTCCCTAGGGAGTAATAGAAATGTCAGTACGTCATTCAATAATATTATGCCTTGAAACTATTTTTTTTGTCGGCAAGTGTGATGAAAAACATTGTATGCATCACGGTCGGTAAGCGGAATACTAACTCGAGTCATAAAAGCCCTCCGCCTAACGGCGTCGGGCTTCTAACACTCTCGTTAGTAATTCCCTACTTACCTCCCTTGATGCACAATGTACTATTAGTAAATTTCTCTGTAAGTAAAAATCTAGTATTAAAGCAAAAAATCAACATAATTTTCAAATTTGCCACCACTAATTTGATTAACTTAGGCCCTACCGCGAACTTCGTAAATCGTTAATTTCGAACATCTTTCTCTGTCACGCTTAAATGATGCCTTAGCGCAAACGTAAGCTGTCTTTAAGTCTGAGGGCGAGGGATTATATTATTTGGGCGAGAAGGGCGAGGGCCGAAAAGACCGAACGATGTTCAAAATTTGTGTCTTACAGTCTAATGATTGCTCCCCACTCGTAAGCGAATCCTTGCACGAAGCCGCGAACGCGAGTGTGAACTCGTTTCGCATATTGTTCGCGCCTTCGTGTCTAGATCTCCGCTTTTAAAAAAGATCCGAAGCGCAAACTTGTAAGACTCCACATTATGTCATGTTATAACCTACGTGACAAACTCTCATATTTTTATATTTTATTTATCGGGTTTAGATTAACTTGTTGAAAACAGAAAAATGTAGTCAATGTAATAACCAAAAGAAATCCGATCGGCTGACGCTCGGTGCCGTCATCTTGCCGTGAACTAGATTGCGAGTGTGGAGGTATACGGTGTGTTCTCTCTGTGCACATTGTGTGGGGCGCCTTTCAACTTGTGAGCTGCTCCCCACTTGTGAGCGAATCGCGGCGCGAACACGTGTGTATTTTAATGTACAGTGCTCTCGTGTAAGCTTCACACTCGTGTTCGAGGCTTCCCTATTCGCTCACGAGTGGGGATCGGGCTTTAGAATATAATCTTTGGCCGTTTAGTAAAACTTTTTGTAACAGTTTGTGATTGGTTTCATATACCTACTTGAGAATTGGGAAACCATACAATTTTCCTTTCTACTGTTAGTCGGGTGTCACATTGCTGTGAATTCGCGAATACGTATTCGGCAACGACATGCGAGCGGGACTGCGTCGTGCAAATTTTAAAGCGTGTTATTTTATACAGACGGGGATTGTTGGACCGATTATATTATTATAATATTTAATGCTTGAATTAGACTCTCCAAGTGTACCCGCCGTACCCGGCATAATATTTATAGGACACCAATCCTTTGCCCGAGTAACGTAGAATGAAACGTATAAAAATATAATGTCTATGGTCTTGTTCATTTGGCTGTATGGTTTAATTTCATTGTCACCTTGACTGATTTCATTATAAAACTAAGCAAATTGTCTATGGTACAAAGTGTCATTTTGCATCAACAAACTATTTCATTAATGCGTGTTAATTAAAACAATAAAGAAATAACAAAAATATTTGTGCCGATAACTAAATATCAATAAAATAAGTCATAAATCAGAAGTTTTAAATTTTTTTGATGTTAAAAACAATTAATGGATGCTAAATTGTTGCAAAAGTTCCCGCGTGTTTCCTTCCCGCGCACATCGTGCTAGGTGGAAGTTGGTCATGGTCGTCCGACAAACGGAAAGCCGCCATGATGGCTTTCTGTAAAGTACGCTCAATATGTAAAGTTTCGTTACGGTTTTTCATTAATTGTGACTGAGTGCGTGCAAAAATTAACCATGGGAACGAACTAGAGTGTGTTAAGTTCAGTTTACGGTCCTTTAGGACCTCCTGGAGGAGCTATAAAGTGTTTTATAAGTGCATTTTAGTGTCGACGCTAGCGTGTTTTGTTCTGTCAACAAAATGTCGAAGCTCTCGTTTAGGGCGAGGGCCCTGGATGCGTCGAAGCCAATGCCCATATATCTCGCCGAGGAGCTTCCGGATTTACCGGACTACTCGGCGATTAATCGTGCAGTACCTCAAATGCCCTCTGGAATGGAAAAAGAGGAGGAATGTGTAAGTATTTTGCGCATTTAGGTATTCATTGAAACTACTGTGTGTCGGCCATTATGTTTATGTTGCTTATTCTTACCGCTAGGGGCGTTTCGCTATCTGGAAAATATTACTCTACGAATAAATACTTTTAAATGTATATTATTCGGGCTCTAGTTAAATTAAAATGTAATTTCGTGTTTTATAAGTTAGACAAGAAAGTTAACTTCTGTCACTGATATACGTCATATAAATAAAAAGTAATTTTGGCGCCTTATCACCACATGGCTGTTATCAGCAAGTCATAGATGCAATAAATTACTTATTTGCGGATTTCTCAGTCGTTTTAGGTCTACGAAAGCCAGTTTTTTGGCATAATCAAGGGGAATAAGTGTAGAAATTTCTATTAAATTGCTACTTCTAGCGAACCGGTCTGTCATATGTTATTGTTTACTAACAACAACGTGTGCCGGTATGCTATGACAACATGCATTATCAATTATTTTTATTATTCCATTGGTTATGTTAAACATTTTACTGTGGAAACAACATTGTTTACATATGCGGAGCATTCAATAATTTTCTGATTTATTTGATTTTATTCGTTTTTGTGCTATTTAATAGTTAATTCTGAAGTGCTTGTGAACAGTTTAAATGTGTAAAAGGTTTATTTTTTCTGGGGAATTAGAATTGATCTAATCGTTAAAAAGCGACTTTCTGTTTATACCTCTTTTTTGACATGAGGGTTAAATTTATACACAAGTTCCTTTAATCTTTCATTATTTGTGCTACTTAAATTGGATAATAAATATGTTTTTAAATATAAGTACAATATCCCTGCAATTTTCAGTAAAGATGCTGCATATCTGTATATATTAATGGTTAATTGAGAATATTATTGTGAAATTTACACGAGTTTTAACAAAAGATTGAGAGATTGGCGAGAGGAATAAGCTAATTAATTAGAGATTTTCCTATAAGCCTGCAATTGTGAAGTTTATGAAATAAGCCACTTTTGATTTGAAATTTTGGTTGAGTTTTATTCCTTTGTAAAATAACAGCTGATAACCAAAGCATTGTATGCATGTGAGTGGACAGGAGGAACAACAAAAGCGGCCTAGAGGGAGTACACAGTTCTAACACTATTTGATATAGACAAAACTGAGAAAACAATTCTGGGATAGTCTTTGAACTATACTACAGAAATCGGTATTATTACTAGAGACCTTAAGTAATAAGGATAAGCGATACAGATTTCTGCTAAGAAGTAGGAATTCCATTAGGAAATAACAAGTAGAGGTTGTGTCTTTTGCCATATTGTTATGAATATAAATTATTCCGAACATTCTCTGATAGCTTTGTTTAATAATCAAATCTATTACACAAGTTTATGCAAGAGTTGTTGAGATTATTAAATGATGACAGGCAGATCAGTATCAGCAATATCAGCATACTGATAAGAACTTTCACCTGACCCCTCATTGATCGAGAGTGTTTTAACCCGCAAATAACATATCTACATCGTTAGTTCATCTTTGATTCACATTAGTTTAGTACTTATATGAAATTGTTAGGATCCGATTCAGTCTTGCGTTTTTTTTAAACATAATTTAGGTGGCCAGCTACATTATGTTTAAAAAAACTACCACGCTACCTCTCTGTTTCGTTATTATTGATTGAAGAATGCATCCTTTGCCTGTATACGTCACAGAAACTATAAATACAACCTATTATCTCAATGAGTCACATTATCTTTGAACATTGATATGTAAACAGTAATTAAGGACAGATTTACTGGTATATCACTTAAACCGCAGAATAGCTACATCAGTATCATAACAATATGTTGTCAAAAGTACTTAAAAAAGGATCTAATGATTATTGTCTGAAATAATAACTTTTCATAATGAGTTTATGCCATTGATTCAAATCTAAGATGTTGCATATGTAGATTTTGTTATCTAATTACCATCAGGTATTACAGGTATTAGGTCGTCATTAAAATTCTTTTCATGTTATCATTATCTTTTCATTGTAATAACTAACATCAATTAAGAATTATCAAATAATTACCAATTAAATGTGTTATTTCATCAATCAAAATCAATTTACAAATTGTAGTCACTTACAATAGTTACAATACTTGTAACAGATATTATTTAACACGTTGGACGCCACGCGGCTCACCGGTGAGCCTTCACGATATTTCCGTTGAGGCCATGGTGAAATTGAGTAATGGGCTATTTTCTCAAAAATGAGATTTTGGTCATTTTGGATGCAGAATATTATATTTAGCAAAATAGATTAGGAGATACTAGCTTAAAAGTCATAAAAACTCGAGTTTCATTAAAAGGCTCACCGGTGAGCCGCGTGGCCTGAACGGAAGGAATTGTGAACTTCCTTCCGCGGGGGCCGCGGGGTCACGCCGCGGCTCACCCGCCCGCACGCCCCGCATTTGCCTGCGCATTCGCAAGTCTCGCAACTATCAGTACGGCTGGTATCCGGGCATTTTCACATCTAGGGACACCCAATTAGCTTAACTCTCACAAAAAAGTTATCGTCGATGTCAGTTTTGTAACGACAATTAAGCTTTTTTCACTTCTAGGCTAGGGTTGTCACTAGGTCTACATACAACATTCACAACATCCAATGGCTTTAAAATGGATGTTTCACCACGCTTACATTTGTAAATCACGGGATTCCACGCGGACGAGATTCCTTGCCCCTCATTTTGATTAAAATTCCGATGTTTCTTAATTTCAATAGCTTCACATACTTTTCGGCTATGATGTATACGCTCGGTTGAGAGGACTTTCGGGTTATGGAGCTCAAGTGGTTAGGTCCAGACTCCAACAAATGCTCGGCCACAGCAGACTTATTCGTTTGACGCTTTTTAACAGCCGTGATATGTTCCTTGACCCTTTCTGCTATGGTGCGTTTAGTTTCCCCAATATAGGAACTACCACAGCTACAATCGATCTTATAAACGCCCGGTGTGTGATAAGGTAAAACATCCTTAGGCGACCTTTGATACCCTGCCACCTTTGATAACGGCATATAAACGGTTGGTATGGAATACTTATTCGAAAGCGTACCTATTTTGTCCGTTACACCCCTGTCATAAGGCAAAAATGCTGGTCGCCTCACAACATCTGAATGTTTCTTCCTCGATATTCGTCTGGGTTGCCGTCTGTTCATTATGTAGCCATTTCTCTTTAGAACTTCCTGAACGTGCGATAACTCAATTTCCAGATATTCAGGGTCACAAAGGTCATGTGCTCTGTTCTTTAGAGAATTAACCACAGACTGAAGCTGCCGGTGAGACAGAGCGTTCAAATACCTGCCTGTGTGTGTGGGCTTCCTATAGACAGTGTGCGCCAAAGAACCATAATCTCGACCTATCACCTTCACGTCCAGAAAAGGCAAACTACGCTCCGATTCCAATTCATATGTGAATTTGACTTTAGTATGAATGGAATTGAGATACTGGAGTAATTGCTCAACTTCATGCTTGCCACCTCTCATAACGCAGAAGACATCATCGACATACCGCTTCCATAATTTCACTTCCATGGTTGCAGATCTATGCTGTCTTCAAAATGATCCATCCAGTTATTTGCTAAAACCAGTGCCACAGGGCTACCCATAGCAACTCCGTCGACGTCGATCTGGAGATAATGCCCCCCTCGATCTAAAAAGTAGCTTCCTTCTAACCAATTCCGGAGCCAAATCATGACAGAATTCACTATCTATTATGATTTTGTACTTTTGTTACTTTTGATAAGAATTATAATTATAATAAATAGCTTTAAGTTTACTATGCCAATTGTGATAAATTGTTTTACGAAAAGCTCAAGAATACAAGCTTTTTTAAACTTTAGTGCCATCTTGATAGCGAGTAAGTCGACGACGTTACCTATTTTTAAACTTAACTAAAAGTTGTATTATATGCTTAAAATTAGGTAAATAAATACAGTCGTGGTCCACTAATTAAGAACAGTCAATTTATAACATAAAAATGGCATAACACGCCTAAATTCATCATTTGTGTGCATTGTTATTTACGAGAATATGAGTTATTATTTAACTTGATTATTCTAAAAATCAATTTAAACAAGCATTAGCTGCAAAAACTTTATATATAATTAAATAAAAGCGATTGAACTTAACATGTCTCTAGACGAACAAAAATAATCTGGCACACTAATTAAGAACACAACCTAAAAGTACAGAATTTAACTAGAAAATTCTTCGGTTACATTATTATTTGGTAGGAAACCCGAAGATCTGTTCCACCTCATAACATCTCTTTGACATAGACTCCACTAAAACCCTGCATCGCTCCACAGGTATAGAATTCCAGGCTTCTAGTGATGCCTCATAAAGCTCGTTTACATTTTTTATATTTTTATTGGCGAGACTTTTTTTCACATCGTTCCAGAGATTCTCTATTGGGTTAAGATCGGGACTGCAGGAGGGCCAAGTCATTACAGAAACATGATTACAACGAAACCTTTTCTTTTACAGATTTTGCCGTATGCTTAGGATCGTTGTCTTGTTGAAATGTCCATACAACTGGTAAATTTTCTTCAGCATACGGCAACATGGTGTTTTCTAGAATATTTTTGTACACATACTGGTCCATAATACCATCAATCCTGACCAATGGCCCCACACCATGCCACGAAAAACAACCCCATAGTTTAATGTTCCCGCCGCCATGTTTTACGGTTACGGTCGTATACTGTGTAATTTTGTTTTGACTTATGTTTTTGTACATTAAAGAATTTGAATCTTGAATCTACTTGGGGTCGAACGCTGTATTTGGTGGTACCTGACCGTCGGAGCCTATTCTGTTAATTTTAGTTTCGTCAGACCATAAAACGTGTTTCCACTGCGATAGCGTCCAATTTTTGTGATTTTTCGCAAATTCAGTTCGTGCGTCTCTGTTTTTCTTACTTACTAAAGGCTTCTTGCGAGCTATTCTGCCAAATAAATTTGCTTCGTTCAGTCGTTTTCTAATAGTACGAGCCGCCAGACCGGGTTGATCTCCAAAAAATTTACGTTTAATCTCAACAGAAGAAAGTTTAGGATTCTTTCTCGCCATCCTTACGATAAGAGCGTCCGTTCGCGGAGTAGTCTTTCGTGGCCGTTTCTTTCGTTGGACCTTCTGACATGTTCCATGAGCCTTAAAATATTTTATGGCGTTGGATACTCTAGTCCTAGAACATTTAAGGTGGTCAGCGACTTTTTGATAGCTCCATTTCTTGTTAAAAACCAACGATATTATGATTTCTCTGATAGTGCCATCTGAACTCCGTTTTTTTTCCATTTTCACAAAAACAATAAGCACGTTTTATTGAAAGAAAATGCAGGAGCTCAAAATACGTCAAAGTGTAGGCTTTATTCAATTATTTTGGAAGATACGAGGATTCAAACACAGTGTTCCTAATTAGAGTGCCAGTATAAATTATACTAGATAAAGTCCCAAGTTTGTATTCGTATTAATTATTTATGTTTGCGAACTAAAGTACATGTGTATAGTCAATTGAATGGTCTCTAGATTCATGATAAATCATGTGTTAAAGGCGGTTGCCTATTATTTATATATTCTGCTAATAATAGCTGACTTTTCTCTGTATAGTGGTAAATAACCTATTTGTTCTTAATTAGTGGGCCACGACTGTAAATCTAAACATTAAAAACTAATTTAGTTTATTTTTTTAACAAACTCGATATTTAAAATCTTTATTTGCAAGTCTTCAACTATATTTTACCTATGACGAGTTAGCCAACCCTAACTAAGTTCACAAAATGACGAAAAAATCATAAGTCCTTTACAGTACAAAAGAACCAAGGCAATTTGTATCTTCTCTAGGGCCACACGGCTCACCCTGCATACGTTTTTGGATGGAATAAGTGAACGGTGGCCTGTAAAACAGGTTTGAAATGAAGGCTCGCGATGGCTCACCGGTGACCCCCGTGGCCCCAATGGTTCAACATGGTTAGGCTCACCGGTGACCCCTGTGGCTCCAATGGAAAGACTACATTTTTGGCGTGGCGTTCAACGTGTTAAATGTTGAATTTTATCCTCATACAAGACTTAAATGAAAGAGATCTTGTCAAAATTTTATTAATTTACAAAACATTTAAATTAAATCTTCTTTCTTAGAAGTGTTCTGTTGTGATTAGCTTATATCTCAAACATAAAACAATCAGTCATCAGGTCGGTAATTTCGAATAACCTTCAAAGTCCAGTCATATTCATTGGAATAGGAACTGGCCAAATGCATCAATTTAAATTCGGCAGATTGCCTAGATTGGGAGCTAGATATACTCGTACTATTACAGTATAGCCGCTATTTTGTAGCAAAGCTAGTCTTAAATATCGCCACAACTGTATTGTCAGGTACATGTTGTGGTATTTGTAAGACCCCAAGTGTCGGCAAAGCGCATATATGTCACCTCTAGCGTTCATAGACTACGGTTGCCTCTTACAATTTGCCTGTATGCTAATTTAATTGACTACTTTAATAAAAGCTTCGAACTTCGAACCTGTGAACACGCGGTCATGTGAACCACACCGCGAACTTCGACAATTTCGAACATCATCTATCTTTGTTGCTCCAACGAATGCGTCATTGAAGTGACAGAGCCGGATATTTGAATTTCGAGTTTCTAAGATCGTTGTACGGTTGGACATGTTTCTAGTTCTCAGTCGTGACTTGGCTGTAGGCGGGTGCACGCCTACCTTACACTCTTTTTTGTTGAGAACTCGATCGTTAGATGAAATACACATTACAACTGGATAGTAAACGCCATTATAATACTAATAAAAAATATGTACCAGTATTATGGAATTAATCTAATTATTTTGTGAAATATTGTTTATTTGTGTTTAAATTTTCATAATTATATCATTATAAGGTGCCTGAACTATTTAACGGGCAAGACTCGAAAAATTCGTGGGTTCAAGCCTCAATGCGATTATATAGTACGAAAAATTCTGTACAAGAAAAAAATACAAAAAGATAGTGCTACAGGGTGGTCGTTTTTGAGACCGGTGCAATATAAAGGGATAAGTAATACCGGGCTGTTTAGGCATCACCCTCGAAAGCTGACGTGGGTTCGAATCCCACCTCGGACGTTGGTGAATTTATGTCTATTATTTGTAACTTATGATTTATAAAAGTTAACTTTGGTATTTTTAGGGTTGCCTGTTTTTATTTAGTTTAGTACCTCGAATAGAAGCCTCACGTTTGAAAGAAAAGAAATAATAGGTATTTTATTGAAGCTCGCATTTTATTGAATGCCTACATTATTTTATAGCGTGTCTATTCTCATTTAGACACCGCATTAATTTATCCTCGTACTAAAATAACACTATTATGGAATTATTTATAACCGACTTCAAAAAAGGAGGAGGTTCTCGATTCAATTGTTTATTTGCTAATAAATGGTTAAGGGTTTTCATGAAAATAACGTGACATTGTTGTGTTAGAAAGTTACTCATACCCATATAGTTTGTATGATTCATTTTCGTAACGCAATGGAAAGGGCCTTAATTATGTAAAATATTTTTGATGTTATGAGTATGGATGTGGAGTGTCATACGTGGTCGACGGTCGTAGACCGAAAGTAAGGTCGGAACAACAGCGATTATAAATGAAATAAAACTATGAAAACGGATAAACTCGCGTATTTAACTAACTGTAACTTCATTCCGACGTTTTGAACACGTAACAGGGTTCGTGGTCTGCGGGCGACACTGAGACCGCGTGTTTTCATAATTTTATTTCATGAGTAATCCTCGCGGTAGCCGAAAAAATATTTAGTGATTATTAAACTTAAAAATACTAGGTACTTATTCCATTTCTACAAACAACATTTTAACATAAATTCATTTACATAATTGGCATGATACAAGTGTCGTCCTATCACAACCTGCACTTAATACAATCGACCCTCGCACCGTTACTATTAAATCAACCGGTATCAGGGACCGAGGGTCGGCGGCGCCACCTCGAACCACATTGCATCTCCATCGCACTTATAAATACGTGCACATTGCACAAGTGTGACAGGAAGGTAAAACTTCGAACTGTGGTCCCTCAGAGGGCCTACCTCGTATGTGTTGCCTCTCAGTCGCTCTTGGTAATTCGTACGCAAGTGTGACGGGGAGGCACGTCGAGAACGGTATTCGAGTATTGTTGACGTTAAGCCCGCGATTTGCAGAACCCGGGGGCCTCGGGGCCCTATCCAATTTCGCATACATTTGCCAGATGTATCGCATACCGCGGCGTCGTGTGAATTACAGGCGCAATCATACATCACGTAATTTAACGGTAGGGTAGACTGGGGATGGTCGGTTATGATTAATTAGGAATAAACAATAACTATTCAGTGTCATATCATATCTTTTTCATCGATCAATCATGTTACCACTGAAGATGTATCTCCAGCATCCTTGTAGTAGTTTAAATTTTAATTTCTACCTTTTACAGTAAAATAAGAAAAAGTGGATAAGAGTTTTCTAGTAAACTTTACTCACCGTACAAGACTAAATGCCAAGCCACACCGGATGATACGTGCTTCCTTGTATAGTCGCCTTCAAATATATCGTAGCGTCCAGAGCGCTGATCTGCGGCCCTACCGCAAAAAACGAAATTCGTAAATTTCGAGGTTTTGTCTCTCTCACTCTAATGACGTCTTCGTTTGAGTGAAAGAGGAAAATCCTCGAGATGTACGAATTTCGATTTTCGCGGTAGTAGACCTGAACACACCTCTATGGTTATGGCAATAAAGACGTGTTCAGTATTTATTCAACGGTCCAGACGCTACGATATATCTAATTGCGACATACACAGTATAATATATTTCTACTTTTTAGAGTTAAAGAAAAAAAAGTGGATTGGAGTTTTCTAGTCCAGTTTATTATTATTAATTATTATATTAACTTTATTATTGACCATACAAGGCTTATTGAGCCACAAATATGTGAGATTGTCCCAAGATATTTATTTCATTTACTAACACTTTCGCGAGGAACTCACTAGGCGCCTAGGTGTGTACATATTTTTGCCCTTGACTGTACATCAAGGGCAAAAATATGTACACACTTTTGCAGCTTATTTTTACGGCATAAGATAAAAAAGTGTATACATATTTTCGCCCTTGACTGTACAATTTATAGAGTCTGATACTAATGTTTCAAAGTACATTTTCTATAAGAATAACTGTATTGCGCCCACATCCCTCATCCCTCATATTGCATTTCTCCTCTATCGTAAAATATTTCCAATGAAACCATTATCAATATGAAGGCATCAATTAGAAGCGCTAACAGTATCTGCAAAATAATAGGTGTAGAAAAAACAGCCAAACTAAATTGAGCCTTAAAACAACCCCACAAAGGCTAAAATATTATCCAACCATGACGAGCACTTTACCAACGATATGAAAGGTCGTTTTTCTGTAACGTAATTAAAATGAATAGTAGGGCGGCCCTTAAAAAGGACTAACATATTTTTTACAGCTCAGATTTGCGTAAATGTATGATTACTATGGGAACGTATATAGAGTTACGCTCTTTTATACTGCGTAGCAGTTACCCTTACGTTGTAACTTTTAAAACCCGGCTGATGTCAGGGCGGGCAGATTTGTTTTACATAATGTAATATGATTCTCGATTTAAGATTATATGTAATAACATAATACACACAAACAGATACAGTAATAAAGAAATACATAAAAGGGTCACAAAGCCGGCCTTATCACTAAAGAGCGATCTTTTACAGACTACCTTTAAGTGCAATGTACACACTTTCATGGAACGTACTTTTAGTTTCGTTGCATGCA
>JALPQI010008993.1:0-45148 GCA_025490895.1 Thaumatotibia leucotreta
GGGATGAGGGGGTGAAGGCAGGGGAAAAGAGAAACGTTCTGACACATGACATTTTAGTTTCGTTCAGAAATATGCGAATGTATGCAGCGATGCCTTTGTTGGGCTTGACGCAAGGATCCAAAATCGGAAATATGAGGTGTTCCTCAAATGAAGCCTTGTGTAATTGAAATGATAGAAATGAGAGACAGATTTTATAATTATCTTTCATCTAACAATATCTTTGATCTTTGGTAATAGCAAAATACAAAGAGAATATAATCACTACGTTTTAGCAAAATAGTAGATAGTCCGGTCATGTAAAGCACTCTTAAAGACTTTTGTACTCTATGGTCGTTACGGACATCATCGTAGTTGACATGGTGTTGTATCTGTGTCGAATTAAAAAATAAGTAGCAAGATTGACGACTACAAATTGGAAAAAAAAAATAAACTGCAGCTACTGCAGTTGCGCAAGTAAAGTAAAGAAGTTTCGATTTTGTATTCTAATTATAGATAAGTTTACTGTAAATGTTTACTATCTCGTAACCTGTCGCGAAATTGATTTGTTCATTATATTTTCTCTTGATCAGTGGAAGCTACAAGCAGTACAAACACAGTAAGCAAAATGCCTGCAGTTACATCCACGACTACTGAGGAACAGAATGATCCCGATCAGCGAATGTGGAATGCTCTCAAATGGTATATCACTCGTGAACGGCAACGGAAGAAGCAAGGTTAGTATTCTGATTATAATTTTACTGCATATCCCGTGAATTCTGTGATGTTTGTTTATGTTGATAATATGAATATGATAAGAGATCTGTTGCTATTCCGCTCATTTAAATAATATACTCTGTTGTAACGGTATCTCAGACAAATTGTATTACCAGTATACTAAGTTTCTACGCTTATACTAAATACTTTTTCATTAAAATAACGTAGTACCTGCCTATTTCTACACAGTGATTGCTAGAAGAACGTAGATAAAATCATTTTCTTCGCAACTATAATTTAATCTGTCAAACCACTGAATTATACTTCAGTTGTTACTTGTAATATGTAACATGAAATTATGCAATGGGTTGACAATATTAATTTTCTCTTTTTTTCGGCTAATAATAATATAATAATTAAATTCTTTATTCAGATATCTAGGATCCAGTTAGAAAAATTAACATAAGTAATTAAAATTAACATAAGTAATTAAAATAAAGCATTTTCTTATTTACTTATATAACACTATAATACATATATGTACCTACCCAAATCACCGCTGCACACCTCCGTTAGAGATTTCGCAGCAGTGGTTTAGGTATGTACTGTCTAGCCTACTAGATATTGTTTTTAGGACCCTGTTGCCGCTACCCTCTACTCTGCGCATCAGGGAGGCGCATTTTTTGCGCATTGTTGCATAAAAGCAGTCTACGTGTGCTCCCGCGAACATCCCTGATGCACTGCAGTATCGAGGCAGCCCCAACAGGACCCTAAAAGCATTATTGTATTGTACTCGGAGGGCATTATATGCAGCTTTTGTATATCTAGCCCACAGGTTGCACGTATAGAAGCTAGTACAAAAAGCTTTAAAAAGTACGATCTTTACTTCTGTCGAGCAACGTGCGAACCTGCGAGCGATCATGTTTGCTCTTCGTGATAATGCCCTCCTTTCCCTTTCAATATCCTCGTTGTCCTTGAGGTCGGTCGTAATGATGTGCCCTAAATATTTAAATTGGTTTACCCTTTGTAGGGTGATACCATCTAATTTAATGGTAGGTATCATGTCTGGACTATTACGCCCGGCTTCAAAGACCATAATCTCGCTCTTTTTACAATTATATAGTAAACCGTGATCTTTAGCATATTTTTCACAGATTCCAACAAGTTTTCGTAAACCGCAAATTGATGCACTCAGCAGCACCATGTCGTCCGCATAACTGATATTATTTACGGCAACGCCATCTATATGGCATCCGACATGAGTGCTGCTGAGTGTCTCAATAAGTTCGTTGATATACAGGTTAAAGAGTGCGGGTGATGTCAGACCGCCCTGCCTCACCCCGCACTCCAGCCTGTATGGTCGTGACAGCGTTCCTGACCATCTAACATGGTTGACCTGGCCTGCATACCAGCATTTCAAGATGTTAATTATTGCTGGTGGGACATGTGCCTTACGTAACTTTTCCCATAGTAGATCGTAGGAGACCAGGTCAAACGCCCTAGAGAGGTCAAGGAAACATGCGAAAACATCAGTGTTTTGCCTTGTATAGTAATTAACGGTGTGCTTGAGGCTTAAGATGGCACTTTCTGTTGATAAACCAGGCCGGAAACCAAACTGATTATCGTGCAGATTTAAATATTTATTTAAATTCGCATCAAGCACACCGTCAAATACCTTTGCAATCACAGTTGCAAGCGATATTGGTCTGTAATTCCCTCTGTCAGAAATATCACCCGTTTTATTTTTCAATATCGGAACTACTATGGTTCAAATCATATCGTTGGGTAAGTAAGAGTGACCCATACAAAGAGTGAATAACATCGCCAACAACCTAGATATATGAGGACCCGCGTGCTTCAGGTGCTCAATGCTGAGCCCGTCGTGGCCTGGGGATTTACCCTTTTTCATATTTTTAATAATATGGGCGACATCTGTCGCAGAGATTTCAATACCCAGTGCCACACCGGGCTCACCATCGGCCACCTCAGTCCGCGTGGGGCCTCTGGGCGAACGCACTGAAAAGTGATCAACGAACAAATTTGCTATTTCACTTGGCTCACTAACCCCCCCGATGCTCGCAGGAACGCCAGACCTCGGATTTAATTTATTTGTACTAGACCAAAAAGACTTAAAATCGTTGCGCAGATGGTGCGAGGCCAGAATGTCCATTCTTATCTGCTCCTTGTGATTTTGAACCCATTTTAATCTCGACTTAAATATCTTTCTAGCCTCACACATTTCATCATACAATTTGCCCATGCGTGGTGCACCATGAGACGACCAAGCCAAGAATTTAAGCCTGGCCTCCCTGTGTGCCGAAGCTACATGCTTGTTCCATCCTATCACAATATTTTTCTTTTTATTGGAACAGCTGGAACGCCCGGACTCGGCAGCGACACACAGCACCGATATAACAGCATGATACAGTTTATCTATTTCATTTCGATGGCTTATTTCGTTACACTGTCTGTCACAGCAGTAGTGAAGCGATTCCGGGACGTCAATAAGTTTCAGATTAGCATGACAATACTCATAATACACATTTATTTGGTTGGAGTCCCTGGAGCCCCAAATAACGTTATTATTATTACCTACTGCTACCGATTCATTCACCTTAGGCTGTACACTATTCAACGTGCATTCAATAACCATAGGAAAATTATCCGACCAGGAGATGTTATATTCTACATATACTTTTACAACCGAACACATGGCCGCCTCCGTTACAACACAGTGATCTAGCCACCGCTTGCACCCATGTACTTCGCTTATATAAGTACATGTATCAGACTGTAGCCCCAATAGCTTAGAGTCTATACAACACCATTTCTGTTCTTGACAGAACCTTTCCAGCTCGACATAGAACGGTTGACATTGATGGGCATTATAATCACCCATTATATAAACACTCTCAGTACTACAATTGTCAATAATAGCACTCACCGCGCTTAAAGTGTCAGTAAAATCCGCTAAATGCACACTCGAGTCAGTTGGCAGATAAACACTCATAACTAAAATAGATGTATCGCGTAACGCTATTTTAATTGCACAAATACGTGGATTATTACACTGCACTACGGACACTTTGCTGAACGAAGCCCGATTCCATAAAAGCGCGACGCCCCCGTGCGGTCTGCCGCGCAACATTCCTGCCGCCGTGTCAACCGCAGAGGTTCCCGTGGCGCAGAAGTCGTCGTGAATACCATTTAAATAAGGAATCTCCTCCGGCAATAGCCACGTCTCTTGAAGAGCAATAATATCCGAGCTGGAACATAGATCTCGAATACTCTCAACGGCACGTTTAATATTTTTACAGTTATATGTAACAAACCGATGTAGGTATTTATCCATATTTTTACGCTAGGCTAAGGGTCAGACTGTAAATTCTATCTGGATAATATTCTTAGGTACAAGCATATTGCTCGTCAAATAAAATTGGACAATCTAGGGATGGTATGGTACATCCCTGAATATTGGTGAAATACTTTATATAACTAATTTTGTTTCAGAATATGAAGCTGAAGTGGAAGAGGAGAGATTGAGAAAAGAGAGAGAAGCAAGAGAACGACAAGATGTTATGACATTAGGTGAGGATGAAATATAGATTACAAATTCACATATCGTCAGGGATAGTGCATTACTGCAAAACTACCAAAGCAAATAGAGTTTAAATATCAAACAAATTACTCTCAAATTGACTCTAATTGAATTTGTTAGTTACGCAGTATTGTACTATCCCCGACAATACAATCATAACAGTTTTTTAAGTAGAATAACTGCATAAAAGAAGCATAAATCAGAAGTTTTCCTTGTGTGTTTTTGTTTAGATGAGGCCTTTCTAAATTACTCATGTAAAATCCTCACCACAATTTATGTTGTATGCTTCCACTAATATGTATGTTGTGTTGTAGTATACTAATACACATCATTCTTGATTGTGTTGTGTCACGCATCTTCATGAGTGACACAACACAACCTATATTTCTAAACATTTGCTAATTCTCTGGTTAACATATTTCAGAGGAAACTAAAGAACAGATTGAAGGACTGGAACAAAAACTGAAACAGTTGGAAAAAGAAAAGCAACAGTTATTTATGCAGTTAAAAAAAGTGCTTAATGAGGATGAGATCAGAAAAAGACAGCAACAGAAGGAGTCCAAGTGAGTATGGAATCACCATTTATCTATTTGTTTGAACTCCTGTAAATTGAAGTCTTGGAAGTATCTAAGTGTTCAAATAAAGTGGTGGCTCTGGTGAAAGATTTTATGTCCTATGAGAGGCATTGAATTACTTTTAATTTATTCCTTGCAAAAAGGTATGTTTATTTACATTGTGGTGAATAGTATGCATTGTATTTACAGTGAAAATCAGCCTATGAAGATGCCAATGGGCAACATACAGATTCCAATGTTCCCTATGTCAACATCTACAGGGCAAGGGGAACCAATACAATCACAAGGGAGGCCCCCACCTCTCAGTTCTCACATGCTGAACAAGGTACTATTATTAATATCTAATTATACATCTTTATTTAATATATCATATTTCCTTTGGTAAGCTATTGGAAGACAACCTAGTTCATGCAGTTTTGGTGAACATTACCAAGCACCAACAATTCACAAACACCAATTGGCACATTTATCAAAAGTACATCGCCTGATTTGTTACAAAGCGAACACTTAGCAAGCAATCTAAATTTATGAACTTATTTACATAACATCAAAAGACAAAAAGTTTGTGCAGTAGTCAGAACTCTAACTGGACACTGCAAGTTGAACAAACATATGTTTCTAATGGGTAAGAAACAAGAACCGACATGCAGGTTCTGCCAGGAATCAGAGGAAACTGCTATGCACATTTTCTGCTCCTGCGGACCACTAATGTACAAAAGAAGTATTCACCTAGGTAGACAGGTACTTCAACCTCATGAGGTACAGAATATTACAGCCCAAAGAATCTGGAACTTCCTAGACTCAACGGGTATTAGTAATGAACTATAAAACAGGGCTGTCACAATAGATCGCAACCGGGGTATTAGTAATGAACTATAAAACAGGGCTGCCACAATAGATTGCAACCGGTCATGCAGCAAATTTTCTAGCTCTTATCTACAATAATAACTATTGACATACAATTTCCAACAGCAAACTATAGTCCGAGGACCTATACAAGCCGGGACAAAGCGAGCCCGCAGCCCGTCTCCAACATATGCACTTTACTCCCAGCGCCTACACCAGCCTCCCATGAAACATCAGCCAGTTTATTCTGATCACAGTAAGTTTAATGATTCATTCATTTGCGTTTATTGGACTAACATACTTTATATTCGCTAAGGACTTCTATGTCTTAAATGACTTAAAAAGTGACTGAGACTTGAAATATAATGTAACAGACACTAAGATAATAAAAGGATTGATTAAATAACTAAAAATATATCGATACCTTTGGGTTCAATTGTCGTAAAGGACATTTTGGCGAAAATGAGTTATATATACAGTTTTGTTCAGAATTTCAAGCGCTATCGATCTGTATAGTTAAAGTTTCGATATCTCTTAAAAAGTGGCCTTTACGACCAAGATTTTCTACTATGGACTTGCAAAAATAGCTTAGCGAATGGGGCGTAAATATCAGGTCATTTATTATAAATAATTTTCTGTGTCGTAAAGGAAATGTACAAATAAAAATTGTGTCGTAAGTGACCTAATACGTTATGTGATGTCCTTTACGCCCTTACTTTTTACCATTACTTTCTGTAGTTCTATGGCCAACTTGGGCTTAAAGAACAAGTTTTTTCTTCGTCGTCCTTTACGACCGGCACGAAAAATTAATTCTTATATTTTTTATACAATTACTATTGAATGATCCGGGTGGTAAAGGACCGAAGTCATTTTTGTTGTTGTTTATTACCATAAATTTGTTTGTACACATACAAACAAATGTATGGGAAATATATTAATAATCATTTAACCAACATATAAATCATAGAAATCAACATAATCCACATCCACACAACTTTTTAATCTAAGAGGGGACCGCTTTCGTAGTATTTATGTAAATAAAATACACTAAAGGTAATCAGTAAACTGTAATCAGCCAATGTCCAAGTACCTAGTTTATTAGTACATTGTGTATTAAGGGCGGTAAATAAGAAATTGTGAACGAGTGTGAAAGTAAAGCCCAAGCCGAAGGCGCGGGCTTTACTTCACACGAGTTCATAATTCTTGTACCGCCCGTGGCACACACAATGTTTTTCATCACACCTGTAAGGCAAAATAAGTAAATAAAACAATATATTTTCACAAAACTACTCTAAAATGGTCTAAATCATTTTTCAAAATCGGGGATGTCTTTTTATCTTTTTTTATAACAGAAGTCCCGGCGCAGCGCGCGCCGCCACGTAATGTTGTATGAAAATTAAAAAAAAAGTCATTACGGCCATGGGCATAATATAGCTCATTACGTTCATGCATGCCTGTTTATAAAATCAGCATTTACGAGCAGGTGTGATGAAAATATATATGTGACAGTAGTTCTGAATCTTCAGTAGAAATAAGTTGGAATAAAATAATATCTGAATATATTATAGTCGTATCTGGGAGTTAAATTCTAGAAATAGGTTCAATCTGTGCCTTCAGTACCGGGAACTTAACCCGTAGGTATTCCTAGTTCTTCTTTATTGTAAAGTCTTACATAACTACCTGTGTCACATCACATAAGCATGAACTACTTCAACAGTTGCTTATTAAACGTTACTATTACCATTACCTAGTGTTTGTTGTTTACATATACTACGAAACCGTGCCACGTTGCCGTGTGATGACGGTAGTAAGAATACATTTGTCTCCACCCCAACTATTCCGTAGTAAGAGTTGGCTAAGGGTTTTAAGTGTCACTGACCATTTATTTATCGAAGATTGATGATGGGCAGAAGCATCATGATAGTACTGCGATCGCCAACCCATTTGCCCAGCGTGGCGATTATGGGCATTTGCCTCCTAATGCATTCATACGCATAGGCTAAGGAAAGGCCGTTGTTCAGCAGTGGAATGATATAGGCTGATGATGACACTTAACTACGAAAGTGTTCCCCTGCTAGAAGTAATAGCTTATACGTTAAAATTACTATTGAGACAGTGCAGCACTGAAACAATAAGTTTAACATTTTTGCAAACATGTTATATAGTTTTGAAACAAATAGTGTTTCCATACTTATAAGTTGTCTAGTTCTTTGTTATGACTAAATATTTAGAGAAAATATACTACAAGTCTAATCCGGCTTTCATTCGCCATATTTCCTGCGTTTTAATAA
This sequence comes from Thaumatotibia leucotreta, assembly GCA_025490895.1. Lineage (NCBI taxonomy): Eukaryota > Metazoa > Arthropoda > Insecta > Lepidoptera > Tortricidae > Thaumatotibia > Thaumatotibia leucotreta. Next base: position 8,004 of record JALPQI010008993.1, read on the forward strand.
ATGTTTTAAATGTGTTTTGAGCAAAATAAGCGGAAAACAGTCGCTATTTGTACCATTTTGACTACATTTACGCCCCAAATTTGTAAGAAAATTATCTAAGACCGTCACTTACGACCCTATCAACTCTAATTGCTCAAAAAAATCGTGGGTGTAAAGGACATACATAGCATTTTGACGTGCCCTTTACAACATCTAACTTCTAAGCCGTTTAGCTTATCACTACGATTGCTACACCAGGTCAAAGATACCAACAATCTACATTGTTTTCATGTACATGTCACAAATATAGGTCAAAAAAAAAAGTTTTGGACAGTATTCTAAAAAAAAATTAGTTTTTTGCTTCTCCTGGACAACGAATTTTACGACAATTGAACCCAAAGGTATCGATACATAACTTCAAAGAGAGTATTTTTATGGGTAAAATAATTTATTATATATTAATAATTTAAAAAGAAGAAAGATACAATACAGTACAATACTCTTTATTGCACACCATAATAACTAAAATATTTACATGTATAATAATCATATTAAAATATTATCGAACGGGGTTACTCACGTATTTAAGTTGATGATTGCTCGACATGTTTCGACCCATTAAGAGGGTCCTCGTCTGAAACACCCTCGGCCAAAGCCCGACGCGTACAGACTTAAATACGTGAGTAACCCGATTCGATAATATTTTAATATGTTTGAGTCTCATGTTAGTTATAATTCTAAAATTGTATAGTAATCATTTCATGGTGTGCTATGCTATAAAATTAGGCTGCACATTGTTCTATTTTGTAGATTTCCTTTATGTCTTTAAAAGGAGTCAAAAATATGATACAAAATGTACTTTAATTTTGTATAGTCAGTGTGTTTTACGTCGGTAAATATACAATAATTACGACAATATTCGTGTGCTAATCTTTTACAGAAGTAGAAGACGGACGTATGGGCCGGCAAATGCGCGCCGTATTATGGAACAGTGAGTGTACAAGTAGTCGCCACACCGCTTGCTCCGATTCATTTATTTTTCCTTTCCTCATTTCATTTTTTTCTCCATTTTGTTTAACCTTCACCACGTTAACTGGTTATGGCGTCTTCATTCGACATTGTCTCTTCTACCGAGTCATTCATTTCGGATACTCATTTTTGTACTATTTTTCTTAATTCTGGTCTTGGCACTGTGATTCCTATATCAAACTGATACCTTCTGTACGTCTGTTCTGCTTAACAATATTCTTAAAAATATAGATAACTCAATGAACTTTTGTGTTTGTTCGAATATGGCTACGTTGCTTTTGTTTGTTACAAAAGTGATGCAATACAAATATTAAGACAAATGCAGGAAAGTCAGAATCCAGCCTGATAATGTTTAGGTATTCTATATATCATTTACAATCGTGCGACTAATAGCATGTCCTCCTTTATTTACATCTCTATGGAAATAATCACCATTTTCGTTTTTTGTTTTTTTTTTTATGTTTTCCATGTGCTGTATAAGCTTATTGATGTGAATGTTATCTAAATATTTTTTTCTTTCTAAGAATCAATCAATATGTACTATATATCTTTCGCTTTGTTTGACAAAAATAACAGACTAACCTATCAAATCAAGACCAAATTTAGTGGCTGTGATGAACTATTTCGCATATAATATCAAACAACTGATCTTAATTTAATTTCAGTCCCATAAAGTACGTACTAAATAAGATTTTATTATTAATATTTCTACTGGGGCTTCATTTGGAATTCCAAGTGTTAATATAGTTATAAAAACTCAGTTTTTAATAATAATAACCATAAATATATCGTCGGTTGACAAGCAAAACTCACAAAGTAACAAATAACTAGTTGAAATATAGCTCCTATCTCAGTTATGATTTAATACTGTAATGTATAAGAGGTTGCTAAGAGTAGTGACAGTTTTTATAGTGAGTTTCGCTTGTCAGCCGACAATATTTTGTTGAACATAAATCAAGGTATAACCTTATCTCTAAAGTATTAGTAGAAGAAAAATGTCAAATATTTGTTCTTATTTATTTTATTTATTTGGTACATAATAAATTTACAAGAACTGAATGTACAGTAAACAAAGCCAATAAAAGATGTCCACAAAAATACAATGATAGGCTCTCTCACAATTTTCCGATATCGCCTACACCTGTCAAAATTGCTGCCCCATTCCAGAACCGTCGCAGTACGGAGGCAACTCCGGTTCAGTGACATCAGGCGCGTACTACGCAATGCCAACCTCAGGAGTGGTAGTCGGCGAACGGCCGCCTCCGTTACTGTACGCGCATCACGCACACACGCCGCACACGCCGCACACGCCACACACGCACCACACGGGCCTCATGTACGCGCCCGCGCCGCAGCCGCAGATCTATCTGGACATGCTTAAGAATAGAGAGGGGCAGCAGCATCCGGAACCTAAGAAGGAGGCGCAGGTAATTTTTGTAGGTTAAGGCACTGGTCACTGGTAAATAAATGAGACACAGCGACACTCGCCCGGCGTTGATAGCTGGTAGCTGGGCGAGTATCGCCGTGTCTCATTTATGAGACACGGGAGTGCGTATCTTTTGTTCGTGTTTATAGCCGATAGTTCATAGCTTAGTAGCTCGCGGTGAGACCAGTGCCTTAGGGTGCGGCTCCACTGAGGCGGAGAGAAGCGGAGATGTGCAAAATTGACATTCTTCAAATTCAAAATTCGGTCTCATTGGCCAATTTTACAAATCTCCGCTCCTCTCCGCCTCAGTGGAGCCGCACCCTTATCCTCTAGCCGCCTAAAGACCTAGCCTATGGAGATGTAAATGTAAACCGTTTGAAAATTACTGTTTGTGTAGTTGCCGATTTCTAAGGAACTTTTGATAGCTTAGAAATGAGCCTTATATGTATGACGTTAAGACTATCGAAAAAATGGTGAGTCTTACCCTCATATTAATAAGGATCAATCTATAACCGTCAAAAGTTCATTTCCAGAAATCTGCAACTATATTATACAAGGGTGAATCAATTTTTTTTCGGCCTATTATTGCCATAGTTACGGTTCACTAAGTCACGCGTGTTTTATTCAAAATTATGCTACTATAGTTTACTATGCAAACATTCATTTTTCTGGTGTTAATAAGCCCTTTCTTTATTGGGCTATCTACAAACATGGACTACACACATGTTTCCATCATTTAATTAGCATATTATTTTTGCATAAAACCAGCGTGACTCAGGCGGCTGTAGCCATGGCAATAACAGACAGAAAAAAGTTGATTCGGTCATAAAACAAACTATCGTATTTCATAGTAGTTTGAAATGAAAAACTAGAACCATAAGATTTCGTTGTCCGTCTGTAAATAGTAAGGTTTCTATATGTGTATAAGTACTTTATTATCAGCAAATTCAGGCAACCTTAGAAAAACATCCAGTATAAATACTTTTTCTAACTTAACCCTTAAATACATGACCTTGACAAAGATTTATTCAAATTTGAATTCTGACGGGTTGTCAATAGAGTCGAGAATAGATGATGCATATATACATCACTATGCATTTAAGGGTTAAGCCTTAAATGGCCCTAACCTCCCCTAAGTAAATTCCTAGAGTCCAAAAATTAACATACAAAAATACATCTAAATTACTCATAAATATTCGATGTCATACCAAAGAAAAATAGACCAAGCCTACCAACATCCAAGGTGGAAATCGAACCCACTCCACATACTCAATTTCACAGCTGATGCCTGTCGGTACAGGTCAGCTCGGCCACTCGGTCTTAGTAACCACCAGTCAATTTTCTCGGGTATATGCAAGTTACTCTTTATATGTGTAATAAAATTAGGGATTAACTGTCCTTTGACCAAAAACGCTAATTTCATATCATAACCAGAGATCGGAAAAATGTGCGTCACCGTTCGCAATAATATGGACATGATTCCTAAGTTGATTGAATAATTCATCGTTTAATCATTTTCAGAAAATTATATATTTGACACCGGTAACTACAAAAACCTTTTTAAATAGTCACCTTAAAGCTTCGAAATCAAATTTCAAGAAATTATTCGTTTTATTATTCATTTAGTACTGATTTTTCAATCCCCAGTTAACAGTAACTGTCAAATAAATGTTAGCTCTATCCTTTTTTGACTGATGACCAGCGATAAGGATGGTAATACTTTTAACTGACGGATACTTTTAACTGAGGATTGAAAAATCAGCCCTTAATCAAATTTGGAGTCATGTCCATATTATGGCGAACCATGACGCACATTTGTCCGATCCCTGGTCATAACTCAATATAACGGTGAACTCGTGTCAGGGCCAGCAAGTGGTGATCGGGCTAAGCGAAGCCGTGCACCCATCCGTGAGCACGGCGGTCGTGTACGCGCCGCCCGCCGGCCGCCATCATGTGCCCCAGCCCAACCACATGCAGGTCCAGGTTAGTGTGTACCAAGCTTAATGAATGAATGAATGATTTATTTTCAAAGACAACATAATGGTCCACAATATTTGTTAGTACTCGTATATGACTCGTATGCCGGAACGTGGATCCGCGTACGAGAAAACTAAGAAAATAGTACATTTCCTAATAAGTGCGGGAAAACTTTCGGCGAGGGTGAAAGTTGGAGCCCGAGTGAAACGAGGGCGACAATCACCCGAATTAAAAAAAGTTTTTGCACGTGTAAGGGACGATTTTTTTCATAAAAAGTGCGTCAAAAAGAGAAATTGACGCGCGCGGATCGTGCGCAAAGTTCGTTTTTCCTCACTAGTTAGGAGAAAATATATTCCTAACTAGTGCGAAAAGTAAACTTTACGCTCCGCGTGCGTTAATTTCTCTTTTTTAAGGCACTTGTTATGAAAAAGTCGTTCGATACACGTGTAAAAACTTATTTTTAACTCGGGTGATTGTCGCCCTCGTTTCACTCGGGCTCCAACTTTCAACCTCGTCGAAAAAAAATTTTTTTGCACTTGCATCGAAATGTACTATTGCGGCATACGAGAGGTTAGTGTTATTTTTTATTTTTCCCTCTGGCTGTCCTTGCTTGTTTGAGTAGCAAGGTGTATTTTATTTTTTCTTTCCATTGGCTCCCACGTGAGGAGAACGAGTTTTTTTGCTTAATTTTATTGTAGGATGATGGCCAGAGTTGAACTTTTAGCTGACAGGCTTCTGAGGTGACCAATTCATGCATAACTGAACTAATGCATAACTGTTAGTTTCTTCAAAATTAATATCCTGAGAGAGTGTCCCCATAATGACCCTTTGTCTGGCAAGCTCCCGAAATGACCATGTGGATTTTAATTAGTTAACAGAAAGTTGTAAATTTCAACAACCTCAATGTAATGAACGTTAGATAAAAGGTTATGAATGAATCGGCTTTATTTTCAAGATTTCTCTGTTTTAGAGACAAAGGATCAGGTACCAAATCCAAAGGTCAGCCTCCGTAGCCTAGTTGGTAGTGACCCTGCTTACGAAGCTGGAGGTTCCGGGTTCGAATCCCGGCAAGGGCATTATTTGTGTATTTATTTATCACAAATATTTGTTCCTTGGTCATGGCTGTATATGTATTTAAGTATCTATAAGTATCTATCTATTATATATATCGTCGCCTGGTACCCACATCACAAGCCTTAATTGAGCTTACCGTGGGACTAGGTCGATTTGTGTAAGATGTCCCAAGATATTTATTTTATTTTTTTTATTTTTTATTTAAATAGGCACTAAATGTAGGGTATATTATATGTTACTCTTCCTATGAAATTCCTGTTCTGTCAATGTGACGCTCACGAAAACCGTCGTCCTCCGATTGCGTCCGTGCTTATTTAATTTGTCCTTTTATTTAAGGCTCTTTACATGATCTTGCTAAATTTAGTACTGGTAAAAGTGCATACGCTCATTATTCTTCATTATCATTAGCCAATTTTAGTCCATCTCTCCTATTATCTATACGTATATGGACGCATTAGGAGGTAATGGCTATATAATAGTCGCCACGCTGGGCAAACGGGTTGGCGATCGCAGTAGGGTGTCCAGTATGATACATCACAAGTCCTTAAAAAAAACGTTAGTGACACTTTCCATCCCCTTCCAATACCTTAGCCACTCACTTGTTTCGACTTTTGCAAGATACTCTATTGTTATACAGCGTGTTTTTTTAAATTGATTTCCGTTAAATTGGACAGGTTACTTGGAACATTAATAGAAGTTGCCTGGTATATCGGCTTTTGTTAATTTCGAAAAAAAAAAAATTTTTTTCGTTTTCATACATAATAATTGTAATGGTAAGTGTGAGAGAACCTTAAAAATAAGATCTCGGGCGACTGACGGCTGCTGACGGCACATGTCAAAATAAGTAACATTAGGATGTAATAAAGGTTGCAATACACTAGTTCAGTCATTAAACTTATTTTTTTAATAACTCAATAACAGTAAGTGTTAAGACACTAGTTTCTTAGAGAAATAGATCATTTTTGACCTAAATAAGCTTCCCTTTAATTTAACGGAAATCAATAAAAACACGGTGTATAAATTAAGATTGAGAATTGTGAACATGTAGCTACAGCTACATGAAGCATGTCAGTGGCTAGTCGACTGTCACGATACCCCTGGGAAGAGTTGGGGTGATGACAAATTTATTTACACGACTGCCAAAAGGAGATTATATGTTAGAAATATTGGATGTCATATACCAAAGAAAAAACGACCAAGATCACCAACGTCCGAGGTCGTGCTCATACACGAGCGAGTGGGAGATTATATGTGTTTAACCCCTATACAGGGTGACTTCAAATTAGTGACACAAAAATAATAAAACATGAATCTATTAATGGTTTTAAACAACTTTTACTATGGGACCAAATATGAAAACTCGAGAAAAAAATCGACGCTTCCATACATTTTGGTCAATTTATCTTAGCACATTTCTATGGAAGTGTCGTTTTTTTTCTTGAGTTTTCACATTTGGTCCCATAGTAAAAATTGTTCAAAACTATTAACAGATTCATGTTTTATTATTGTGTATCACCAACTTGAAGTCATCCTGTATACAGTCGTGGTCCACTAATTAAGAACAGTCAATGTATAACATAAAAATGGCATAACACGCCTATATTCATCATTTGTGTGCATTGTTATTTACGAGAATATGAGTTATTATTTAACTTGATTATTCTAAAAATCAATTTAAACAAGTATTAGCTGCAAAAACTTTATATATAATGAAATAAATGCGATTGAACTTAACATGTCTCTAGACGAACAAAAATAATCTGGCACACTAATTAAGAACACAACCTAAAAGTACAGAATTCAACTAGAAAATTCTTCGGTTACATTAATATTTGGTAGGAAACCCGAAGTTCTGTTCCACCGCATGACATCTCTTTGACATAGACTCCACTAAAACCCTGCATCGCTCCACAGGTATAGAATTCCAGGTTTCTAGTGATGCCTCATAAAGCTCGTTTAAATTTTTAATATTTTTATTGGCGAGACTTTTTTTCACATCGTTCCAGAGATTCTCTATTGGGTTAAGATCGGGACTGCAAGAGGGCCAAGTCATTACAGAAACATGATTACAACGAAACCATTCTTTTACAGATTTTGCCGTATGCTTCGGATCGTTGTCTTGTTGAAATGTCCATACAACTGGTAAATTTTCTTCAGCATACGGCAACATGGTGTTTTCTAGAATATTTTTGTACACGTACTGGTCCATAATACCATCAATTCGGACCAATGGCCCCACACCATGCCACGAAAAACAACCCCATAGTTTAATGTTCCCGCCGCCATGTTTTACGGTTACGGTCGTATACTTGGGGTCGAACGCGGTATTTGGTGGTCGACGAACGTAGACTTGACCGTCGGAGCCTATTCTGTTAATTTTAGTTTCGTCAGACCATAAAACGTGTTTCCACTGCGATAACGTCCAATTTTTGTGATTTTTCGCAAATTCATTTCGTGCGTCTCTGTTTTTCTTACTTACTAAAGGCTTCTTGCGAGCTATTCTGCCAAATAAATTTGCTTCGTTCAGTCGTTTTCTAATAGTACGAGCCGCCAGACCGGGTTGATCTCCAAAAATTTTACGTTTAATCTCAACAGAAGAAAGTTTAGGATTCTTTCTCGCCATCCTTACGATAAGAGCGTCCGTTCGAGGAGTCGTCTTTCGTGGCCGTTTCTTTCGTTGGACCTTCTGACATGTTCCATGAGCCTTAAAATATTTTATGGCGTTGGATACTCTAGTCCTAGAACATTTAAGGTGGTCAGCGACTTTTTGATAGCTCCATTTCTTGTTAAAAACCAACGATATTATGATTTCTCTGATAGTGCCATCTGAACTCCGTTTTTTTCCCATTTTCACAAAAACAATAAGCACGTTTTATTGACAGAAAATGCAGGAGCTCAAAATACGTCAAAGTGTAGGCTTTATTCAATTATTTTGGAAGATACGAGGATTCAAACACAGTGTTCCTAATTAGAGTGCCAGTATTAATTATACTAGATAAAGTCCCAAGTTTGTATTCATATTAATTATTTATGTTTGCGAACTAAAGTACATGTGTATAGTCAATTGAATGGTCTCTAGATTCATGATAAATCATGTGTTAAAGGCGGTTGCCTATTATTTATATATTCTGCTAATAATAGCTGACTTTTCTCTGTATAGTGGTAAATAACCTATTTGTTCTTAATTAGTGGGCCACGACTGTATGTTTCAAATTTTCTTTAAACAAACGAAAATTCGCGATGGCTCAACAGTTTTTTTTATTCAATCTTTTAATGCGTAACTTTTTTTTTCACAGACATCAAAACCCGGCAGTATCACCCAAGGCTACCCAGTACAGTCGAACCCGAACGTACAAAACCCAAACATGTACCCCGCTCGTCACCGCTACTAGCTAGTGCTGTTGCACCGGCACCCCGCTCCGTCCTAGCCCCCACAGGGCCTGACGGACCCCGTAGATAACCGAATGTAATTTGTAGCTCTAAAGACCCTAAGGCACTGGTCTCACCGCGAGCTACTAAGCTATGAACTATCGGCTATAAACACGAACAAAAGATACGCTCTACCGTGTAAATAAAAGAGACACGGCGATACTCGCCGGCGGTGATAGCTGATAGCTGGGCGAGTATCGCCGTGTCTCTTATTTAGGGCTTGTCCATTAATCACGTCATACGATTTTGGCCTATTTTAGACCCCCCCATCCCTCATGGTGATACTTGGTGATATTTTCAGGACCCCCCCCCCCCTAGCCAATATGACGTGTAATTTTTTCCAATTTCAGTAATCCTTTTAATAACACTTCAGTTTCCGTACTTTATTAAGCACACGTGATGGAAAAAACTTTTTTACAAACTACGAGGTAAATGTCCGCGAAATTTCAAAACTCAGTTCAGGATTTAACATCTGGTTATGTTTTAAAAGAAGTATGCTGTTTAGCAGAGAGTAACAAAAAATTACACGTGATTTGTCCGATGACTCCCCCACCCCTATGGTGATAATTGGTGGTTTTTTGTTGAACCCCCCTCCCCCTATACAGTATGACGTGATTAATGGACAGGCCCTTACACGGGAGTGCGTATCTTTTGTTTGTGTTTATAGCCGATAGTTCATAGCTTAGTAGCTCGCGGTGAGACCAGTGCCTAATACCAACGACATAAGTGTCAGGAAATGGAGACCACTACTTATGACAAGGTACGGTCTACCAGGTGAACTGACGGTCTAAAAGTACTAGGTTTTTTGAAACATCCATATTCTTAATTATGGTTCGAGTTTTTCGTAATGGGTAGGTGTTGGCTTATGATGGTATTGACCGTTCTCGTTTATCGTGCTATGCGCCACGTTCACACTTGCATACTTGTCAGAACGTGATGGCAAACAGGACAAACGATAACCATGGTACCATGATGATAAGCCTACTACAGATTATTTTATTTATTTATTTAATCTTTATTGCACAAAAGAAAACCTTAATGTACAAAAGGCGAACTTAATGCCAAAAGGCATTCTCTACCAGTCAACCTTAAGGCAAAGCAGAGAAGTTGTGGGCGGATTTAGTTTCTTTGTTCCATTTTTGTTTTAATCTCTAAGGAGGTTTTAAACTTTTTCTACTCAGAGCAAAATCTCCTTGAAGATTATCATAATCACAACGCAAGACAACTCTTAAAAATAATAAGAGTTAAAATCATTTAAAAATATACAGGGTGTGGGTCTAATACGGGCGAAGCTCTAATCTTAACGGGTGTTACTTTAGGACATAATAAGTACATTTAGATAACTTTTACTTAAAATAAGAGCAACAAAATAATTCGCCGCGCAATGTAGAGCAACACACTCAAGTTAAACGCTCGTTGACAGCTAATTTCAAAGGCAGATGACATAACTGCCATATCAATAATAACTAGGGCTCTCGGTCGTGTCCGGGTTTCGTGTACCCGTTTCCGTGTACCCGTTTCTTTGCTACCGGGAAACGGGTTTCTTACCCGTTTGGAACGTGTAATTAGGAACCGTGTAATTAAGACACGAATACCCGTGTCTGATCCGCCCTCAATGTGTAGTGGCATTGGCAATCTAAAACATAGGTTCATAAACATCGGTTTTATATTTGAACAAAGTATTGAACCGCATTTAACCACTAACAAAGAAAATTTCTAGCTGCGTAATTCGTAAAAAACTTCGAATTTTTCGGTAGGTATTGTTTTGTTTCTGACTTTTTACTAAAAAAACATAGGCTTTTCGAATATTCAATTGCAATGGATCCACAAGACTCAAGCTTGGAAACGTTTCTAAGTGGAAACGTTTCTTGGCGTTTCGTGTCGTTCGGGTTCTTAGTACCGCCGGTGTTAAGGATTCGTGTACACGTGTCTGCGGGTAACACGGATACCGGTAGCCCTAATAATAACAAATGTTCGTACCTACATTGCTGCTCCGAAAATCTGTGGAGTTGTAATTAAGTGTCACTTAAAAAAAAACATAATCCACGATTACATTAAAGAATACCATGCTTGGTTTAATTGATCGCCAGTATTAGATTTACACGCGGTATTTTTAATCATGTTCCGTTTGTTTGTGATCAGAGGGTTCACGCTTAGGAAAAGTAGGAAACCTTCAAGAAAAAATCAATAAATGAATAAATAATTTCCCGTACCGAAAACTTTAAAACTTTTTAGTAATAAAAAATGTAGAATGAAAACATTTTCAAATCTTACTCTGTGACGTACCCTAGAAAAAACATCATAATCCACGATTACATTGATGAATACATCCAGCAGTGGATAACAATTGGCTGTATAATTTGAAAGAATAGTCAGCTGAATATACGAAAATATACAAACACTCACCTCACTGTGGCTGTCAAAAGGTTAAACGTTGTAATCTGTTTACAAATTTTTACATTGTAAATATACGCGAAACATCGTATTATGTCCACCAAACGAAATCGCAGCGATATTAGACCTATATAACAGCCGCACAGTATCACAGTTACATGGAAAAATATCACCCATCATGTCAGCCGAAAGACGTACACTGCTGAACATAGGCCTTCCCTAAAGATTGCCACAATGACCGGTCCTGTGCCACCCGCATCCAGCGGACTCCTGCGACCTTCACCAGGTCATCAGTCCACCTTGTGTGGGCCTACCTACGCTGCGCCTTCCGGTACGTGGCCGCCACTCGAGAAGTTATATTTAGTATTTTTATTTATTTATTAGTTATAATCTATTATATTGTAAACCTGACTGTCTTTAGAGCTATTTTTTGCATATTCGGTAATCTCACTCAGTGTTATAAACCCGTTTCGATAACAACATGGGTACGTGCCGTGCTTACCAGAAGAACTGTTAAACAGAACAATACAAGTGCTATAGACTTCGTAAGGAATATAATGTACAATTCATTAACATAATAGTGTATTCTATTAGATCCATAAACGAATGTAAACAAAATCACGTGATTCGTCATTGACATAATACAGGGTGAAATCAAATTGGTAATACAAAATAATATTTTCTGGATCTATTCGTGATTGCGATCAACTTTTACTACTATTTTTATATCGAAATTGGCAAAAAAAAAATGTTTAAATTCTGGTATAGAGTTCATTAATATGTATACAAAGTTGTAAGGAATCAGTAATTATGGAGAAATGGATACATAATTACATATTAATGAATTATAGCAAAAGTTGGTTTCATAATTTGTATGGAGATGAAGATTTTGAAGTGATGTTTTCGAAGATGGTCCCATAGTAAAATTTGGCTGTAGTCATGAGTAGATTCAGAAAATATTATTTTGTATCACCAATTTGATTTCACTCAGTAATTTTGTATCCATCATGATTCATGATTGCAAACTGAGTCACGTAGTTTTGTTGGTTCACGTGTTAGTAGAAATTAGGGGATGCAAAACGGTTTTGGAAAACATGAAAAAAAACCGGTTTGCACGCCCTAGTAGAAGTATACCAATCTTAGATTGCATGCATCCTACAGAAAACCGATACGTAAATGCACTGAAAGTGTCATGGTACAGCGTGAATTTTTAGATTGGTATAATATTTGGTATGTACCTAATGGAATAATAAACTATTGTTACATAGAGTTCTAGATTCTGTAAAAAATATATTTATGACAGATTTAGCCTACCACTGACGCTGTTGCAGTGTGAGACGATCTCTTACTTCTTTCGTGATATATGTGTACCGTTTGAAATGGTGTCAGTTAACGTAACTTTTTAATTATGTTAGCATTTGCCGCCAATTTTATAATTATGTCTAAAATACCCGAATAAGAGTATGTGTCGCACTGTAATGGCATGAGTTGAAGATGAAATGTTAATGGTATTTGACTAAATTGAATCCAGGTAACGTAGTAATTACGTTTTGTTTAAATGTTTTCAACGGGCTGAACTGTTTACTTCAACATGGTGTACTTACCTTAATAGTATGAATATTTTTTGCTATTATTTGTGTATTTTAATAAGTACATACTTTAATACATTGCGGAATAAGTAATTGATTGGTTTGGTCAAATACCAATTGAAACATATATTATTATTTTTATTATATCGATCTAGATTGACAGTATACAATGAAATATACCTACCTAGAAATTTGTTGTTTAACTACACTGTTTCGTTAATAAACATGTTGGTTACTTTGCACTCTATTTCAGTTGCAATGAGTCAAAATGAACTAAACCAAATAGTCAACTATTAAACCTATCAAAAATAACGATAGTATTCTATCTTATTTTGTGGTCTTAACTGTCAATCTGTCGCTGTATATTATATTATAACAATCGATATAATTTAATACATTTATATTATAACCATTCAATTAATGGACACTATTAGATGCTCTTCACAGTCATGTACAATTGTAAAAAACAAAACAATAAATACACCTTCCGCTTGTGGTAAGTACACATAAATGAAAATGCGTTTTATTTCCTATAAGTAAGTTAATTCAAGAGGGAATGATGGTGGTCACGCTTTTATCGTCATTGTTGAATTTGTTGATAAGTTTGACGGCCTCCGAAATAAGCTTATAGATATTATTCTCTAAAAATAAAGATTAGTCAAACCGACAACGGTGTGTGGTCAACGGGCAGGAGGGCGATTTTTGAGACTAGCGTCTCAGGATTCTACGTAATTAATTCTTCTCGGTAGTGAAGTGTTAATTGTAGAATTTAATTTACTCACAAGTCGCAAAATTATTTGGGATATATGGGTTATTCCCCTCCTGAAACCACCCATCAGGGGTAACAACTGGGATTTTTTTTATCACACCGGTTACCAATGGGAACAATTGGGAATAAGTTCCTGGGATTTCTTTTTCCCAGTAATTACCACTAAGTACTCTGGTGGTAAGTGTTACCGCTGGTGTCAGATGGGTGATAACAGGGTCGCGTTTTATAAAGTTACAATTTCGCTGTTTGCCTCTCTTTCTAACCAATATGTGCGTGCGTTAGGTTAGGTTAGGTTAGGTGGAAATAACCTGTTATTAAATAAAAAAATAAAATACATTTATTTCAGACAATTATCCGTACAGACAGTCCATAGTATGTTAAATATAATATATGCTACAACACAGAATACTTACAAAACTAGATTATTATTACAACTAGCATGTAAGGAAGTCCAGTGCCTCAATATTCCACTGTCCCACCTGCTTCCTATGACAGACAGGAGGCTGTTTCGGCTGTCGCGCACTCTGCGGAGCGCCGCGGCGCAGCGCTTGCGGAGCGTCGCGTGGAAACCGTCCACAGCCGCGTCCGCAAACATCCCGGATGCGCTACAGTATCGCGGCAGCCGCAACAGCACTCTGAACGCGTCATTATATTGGACTCGCAGAGCATTAAGCGATCGCTGCATGTATTTTGTCCAAAGGCTGCAGGTATACAGTGACGTAGGTATACAGGTAGTGATTATTTCCATGCAGCCTATGTTCACCGGCCTTCAGTAGCAGGATACGGCAATAAAACCGGAGCCTACAAATTGTGTCATCCGATTGTTTTACTACAAATCGGTTCGGTCTTTGTTTGCCAGATCCGGTTTACTGGCAATAGTATTTAAATACTTGCATTCATATGAGCTCGGATCAAAAATTCTGCAAATTTCCGAATGATATTTTAAAACCAGACGGCCATGTAAATACACTATCCGGTTTTACAGCATCCGAGTGTTGATAGATCCAACAAAACTTGCGAACGGGCTCTCGGTTGCACTTCGTCTTATCCGGACCCTTGAAAATATGGTCCTTAGTAGCCCTAGAAATAATTCTATGGCAATCTACGCATTAGATTCAGCGGTTTAGCGGCTAGCGATGCAATTATGCTCTAACGCTCGATAGCAAGTATCGATGGGTCGATCGGATCTTTTTAAACACTAAATAGCTTATTAAGAGTCCGCAGCGAGCAACACGTCACTGGAAGTTGTTTCTTCACCTAGAGTGAAATAAAGTGAGAGTGCGGTAGTCACTGTTTCCTCGGCTAGAGTGATCAGCAGGCTTAGCACATGATTGGTGCGACAGTATGTCGCCGCGAGATAGATCTCGCGTCCTTCACTAGCTATATTAACAAAAGAGGGACGGATAGACTATCTCGCGGCGAGATACTGTCGCGCCAATCATGTGCTAAGCATACAGTTGCATATTAGCATCAAATTTTCTAGTTTTTTAACTGTTTTCGCCTTGGTGGTCAACTATAATTAAATTACCACTTATTATACCTAATTAAAAACAATCTTTTAATAATTATGAATTAATTAGTGTTCATATTTGAACGACTGGTGACAGTGGTGACAGATACCCGTGACACAAAGAGTTAACTTATTTTCGCAGTTTCGTTGTCAATTCAAAACTGCCGAAAATCTGTCAATATAATTTTTTTACCAATATTACATTGATTTAATCAATGTATAAACTATATATATTTTGTGGATCTAAAATGAAAAACTATTTTCCCCTCACTAGCTTGTAAAGCGCTCGTTTATCCTTTAACAAGAGCGGGTAAGAACGTATTTTAATCACTAGTGAGTAAAGTAATGACCTTGGAGCGTAGCGCGAAGTAGCATTCATTTGAAAAATAACAAAACGTTAAATGCTCATGAATGAGTCGTTCCACGTGAATTATAACTTAATATATGGTTTAAGAATTTAGTACAACATACAAAACTTTTTTTATATTGATTTAAACTTTCACGATTATCACTCATATTTTAACATTTTAAATGTCCCTCGCTTTCTCTGACAAGTCCGCTTGTAGCGTCCGTGCATTACATATAATGCACGCATGTTCCGAGCTGATCATTTCTGACGTCACATGAACTTATTGAGGCAGTTTTATTGTGCATTATATGTAATGCACGGACAGTCAAAGTGTTAAAGATAAACGGGTCTTAATCGCGTAAACTTACTTAATTATATCCTGACGTTTCAGGCATGACGTTATACCCGTGGACCCGTTTGTCTTTATAAACTTTATTTAATTTGGTGATTTTTATTAATTAGCCCTAATATTCCATAAATAGATAACCTTGGTCTTAGTGACTGATACTAATGTTCTGTAAGTTGACTAGCCGCAATTTCAAAACGTAGAAATGTCAACATTGTCTATTTCACCGACTCCGACAGGCGTAACTTATTTACATTTTAAATTTCCTCGCTATAGTGAGGAGAAAAGTTTTGTGTTACACACGGGTGCAATGGTATTTTATTTCTCGTATGTCAATGAACTCGCTATGCGTAGGATTTTATTTTACGAGCCCCGATGTAGTGGAGTTCGTCTAGTTCGAAACAATTTTTTTATTTTTTGTAATATTTTAAAAATGATCACATTATGCTAATGATAAATTGTATGAACGTTAGTCATGGTTAATGTACTACATTTCAAGAGACACAACAGTCTGAAGTACG
Organism: Thaumatotibia leucotreta; assembly: GCA_025490895.1. NCBI lineage: Eukaryota > Metazoa > Arthropoda > Insecta > Lepidoptera > Tortricidae > Thaumatotibia > Thaumatotibia leucotreta. The sequence continues at coordinate 24,396 of JALPQI010008993.1, forward strand.
CTTTTGTTGTTTAATAAATCGATTTTAACAAACCAGTGTCTAAATTATATTTTCGTTCACCACCGTAATTCCGCGCTTATAAGCTTGACGCAAAATTCGCAGTGCATCAGGTGTACCATGTCGTCTTTAATATTAATGGCGTTCTTTACATTCATTGATTATTTACAAAATTAAAAATTGTGGAAAAAATTTAAAAAAATACCTCTCGTAAAATAGTTTTTTTTTTATTCTGATTTATTAAGTCCAAATATTTTATACTCAAAGAAACTACTTTAGTACTACTATTGAATAGTGAAGGTTTTGTCTCTAAACCTTTTCCCCCGGATGAACGGGATAATCTCGAAAAACTGTCTAACTGGACGAGAACATATGCATCGGGGCTCGTAGTACCATCAATACATCAACTTCATATCGCTTGCTCGTGTTTCAATTTCATACTCGCGGTTAAAAGACAACTTTACACCCTCGTACATATAACAAACTATTTCTATCTCAACATAACATCAAAACTAGGGAATAATTTTCAGTCCTAGATATTAATTAATTGAGTAGTTCCTTATTGTTATCTATTAACAAAATTTCATGACAATGTAACGCGTCATTTCAAAATTAGAACGTACATAACTAAGTACCTACCTTTGTATGGAGAATTGTCCTTGCTGCGGATTTTTAAATAGGCGTTCTAGGACAATTTTGCTTATTGAGTTACAGGTGGCTTATGTTATGACGCTCCCAGTTTTATCGTTTATCGTTCTCTGCGTCACTTTCGCAATTACAAACAAGTTGAACGTGACAGCAACGACATGGTTAAAACGGTACCATCACAACTATTATAAATTCATAGGGTAGACGACCGTCAAAATTACCAATGTAGTCGAAACTCGCAACATTTTTGGAACAGTTTTAGTGCAGAGAAGTCCGTGAGTGATGTAAGCGGTTCGCTCATTACCCGGGGTGAATGGAAAGGGTGACCTGGACTGCTATTGCCATCGCACAAACAAGCATAGGTGTCAGGGATTTTTTTACAATGGTACCTAACCTAGTCCTTGGCCTCCAGGTCAGCCCAAAAGACGTCATATGCGACGATAGATTAAACAAAGTAAGTTAGGTCTTCAACTATGATTGTATGTTACATTTAGCTGTAGTATCTAAGCGTAGATTATAGACTAAGTCGTTCATATGAAAGTGTGCAGCGTCTTATTTTAGTACATGCTTTCGTATCAGAATACGAGTAGTAAGCCTTGCTTGCGCCGCTGTTTTGACGTTAATTTTACTCATTAACGCACGCATTTCATACTTAGGTATAAGTTACTACAATCCAGTGGCAAAAGGAAGTGGGGCCGGCCTCGGAATAATTGGAGGCGATCAGTCGAGAAGAAGGCTGACTCAATTGGTCTGAACTGGAAACAGCTGGAAGAAGTCGCACAAGATCGTGACAAGTGGAAACTCTTCTGCGAGCCCATGTCCCTTATGAGGGATAACAGGAACGCATCATCATCATCATCATCATAAGGTACTACGTGTACTTATTTGGAAACAAATGAAGGCATATGAATGATCCGTATCTGGAGGTAAAAATATTGTACCTTTTAGATAGAGTCAGACGCTTGGTAAGCGAGAGGTATACGGCCTGCGGTGACCTGCAAGTAGGTCGCTGCAGCAATCGATCGCATCTTGCAGCCCGCGTTGAATACAAACATCGAAAATTTACCAAATAGGTACCATAGAGTATATTGAATAATAGTGTAATAGGTACCTTTTTGGGAGAAGTAGGTAAATACTTGTGCCGTCCGTCAACTTATGTGATAATGTAGCCGTAGCAGTGGCAGTACGTTGAAACTATCGGTGGAGCGTGGAGTGGATGGGAACTCGATGACCGCTGGCTTGCCTAATTTTCAGCGCATAGAGGACGGAATCGTAAATACTTACTTAATAAAGACTCAGTAGGTTTATGATGGTCCTATGTTTAATCGTTTGTCGTTGTTGCCGTCAAGAAGTACCTATGCAAGTGCGAAAGTTATGAGTAGCACGATAAACAGCAAACGCGTGACCTTCATAAGCCAACAGATGTAGATAATATCCAAAAACAACACTGGTATAATTAAATTGATGTAGGTATCCAGTTAAGTAAGATATTACTTATTATGTTGACTCTACGTATCCGTGTGGAAGAGGTTATGGGCCCGGCGTGAGCTACCGTTTTGCCAAAGATGAGACCAAGTTAGATCGATTGTTTCAATTGTTTGCCCTTATAAGCCTAAATGTTACTTTCACCAAAATAGTTTGATCCGTTTTCGAGAACCCCAATATAAATCAATACAGCGTGGGTATTTGATACGGGCGAATAATTAATCCAGCTATAATATCTGATTCTACGAGTCGTATAAGATAACCATTTCGTTAAATTTTGTTGTTGATTAGGTGTAATGATTTTTCTAAAGTGCAACCCAGCAGCAATGTATGCCGGCCAACTGACATGAGACTCGTATGACGTTTAGATACTTATGTCTACTTTAAGTAATGTGGCTACCAGTGGATGCAATACATTGCGGGCTCAATTATTTTGTATGAAAAAAAAACCTTAATTTCTAAAATAAATTTATATAAATAGGTTCGCTAGGTCCGATAGTAATCGCCACTAAAATATTCGCCCGTATCAAATACACACGCTGTATAGGTATACCTTGAAAGTAGGTAGGTAACATTTTGGTTGTGGAGGAGTGCACATGAGGGACGGTCACTCTTTGCAACTTTCACTACTTACATAAACTGCGAAAAAAAATCTAAAATGGTGAGTTAAACGAGCCTTAACTGATAGTTAAGTTTCAATTAACTCATAATTAGGAGATATTTTTGCGATTTCTTAGTTGTTTTCATAATGAATGTTACTCAACATGACCGTCCCTCGTCCTGTTCACTCCTGGTCCACGACTACGCTCAGCCTATACCCTGGTACAAGGATTACTCCGTAATTCCGTATCTATAATGATACCTAGTACTTTTGTAATACTCGGGTGAAGTTCAAATGGGTTTGATTTAAAATACCTAGTACACCTACCCACTACTTATTACGTGAAGCCTTAACAGTGGAGAACAAGGCAAAGTCGGGTTTGTAGAGAGTTGTTTGTTTGGCTGCGGTGCCCAAGAACTTTTCAGATCCTTTTATTGTTTAGAACTTTGTGATGAGATGTTAAAGTAGTAAGGCAATTGTCTAACTAACTTAGTAACTGAGAGTTATATTAAACATTAAATACATACAGTGCCATGCCATGAACTAATGAATATGACAGCTCGAAAACTGTAAAGTATTCTAATAGGAGGTGCAGGCATGTATCGCTTGCCCTTCGAGAATGGTCAAAGGCGCCTAGCCTTGTAAGGGATTGCATAATTATACCCGGGAAAATTTATCAGCCGGGAAAGCTGAGCACGTGGGTTTGATCCCCACCTAGGACGCTGGTGATCTTGGTCGTTTTTCTTTGGTATATGACATCTCTCATATTTATTTTAAAAGTTAGCGTTGTTGGACCACATGGTCAGATAAGTTGGTACCTAGCATTATGCATTTATTGTACCTACAGCCTAACATTTTACGGTCAAGTTCGCCATAGTATTACTTAGAGCGGCAGTGAATAGGCTATTTATAATTAATTTATGCCGAGGGTCATAGCCATGAGAGATTTTACGAGTATTCACGGACTATGCATCTCGTGCTATCTTGGGACATGTGGTACAGGCTGATGATGATGATGTGTGATAAAAAGAATTTGTGAACTTAGGCTTTTTAAATTTGAGAGTTTAGCTGTAACGTTTTAACAGTGCTAATAATAATACGGTGTCATCTTGGCATCTATATGAAAATATCGTAGCTTATCATGAACAACGCTGCAATCCAAAATACCTGATAATGCTTGTAATTTGAATTGTAGTGCTTCATTGTTAGAATTCAAATTATGACAACAAGGTAGCGTCTTGAGATGCGGCGTTGTTCATGATAACTTACATTATTTCTAAATAAAAGTTGTATACTAATGTAAAGCAGGGGAAAGAAATGCATCTCAAAACTTGCGGCAGTAACGTGCTGGCGTAAACTCAGTTTTACAACTTCAAAGTAATAAAAAAAGGAGTAAATAATCAGATTGACGTATGTTCTGCAGGCATACCTGTACTTTTAGATACTTAACCCCATATCCGTATAAACAGTAGATATGATACGGTACTTAAGTATCTACTGACTCCTATTATATCCTGAATATTCAGATTATTAAATATTTATTTGACATGATTATGCTCCTAAATAATTGCCACAGGAGAGGCAGTTTCTACTTACTATAGGTACCTACATTTACCTAAATAACTTTATACATGTAAAAAATCGAACATTTAATAAATTGTAAATTTATTCTAAATTCGCAACTAAACAAACATTATCGACCTTATCTAAAGTCTCAAATACAATCTAGTCCAATATATTGTATTTAAGCCTTAATAGCTTTCAAAGATGTGATTTTAGGACTTTAAACTGCCTATAGCAACCGGAATATCTATCAAAAGCTTAAAGCCCTTACATTATAATTTCAATATCCTGTTTCTGGAATCTAATTCATCAACTCCTTTGTGCTATCTACACATGAAAATCCATCTCATGGTATACTGAACCCTAATTCGTATGTGGATTAGGTTCATATCTAGAATGGCTGCATGTTACTACGTAAAATAATAAGGCTCGAAGACGCATGCGCGGCGCTATCGACTGCCCCCCGCGCCGCTGCAACCTGAACGTACCTAGGGTTTGCAGGCTCCAAATCATGTATTGTATAAGATACATAGTGCATACTTACGATGCTAGTTATGATTATGAATCAATGTCTTATATAATAAGAATAAGTTATATTAATGAAAATAGTGTATAGAAAAATGCAGGATTAAATTTTGGGGTTTCCAGTAGTGCGTTATTGACATTTCTACTGCCAAATATGTTTATTATCTACGTTGTATGGCCTTGAAGCATAAAATCTGCCTACTGTTACATTTTTGATTACAGAAGCCAAATACAGGGTGATTTTTGGGTCATGTTCATGTAGCAGGAGTGAACACCTTATTTCTCTGAGCAACTTTCATACAACGATAAAAACTCCAAATTATGATACTTAATCATTATTTCTTGGTCTCCATAGTGAAAGCTGTCCCTAGGACCCTGCGGTCTTACCGCGAAAAACGAAATTCGTAAATTTGGAGGATTTGTCTCTCTCACTCTAATGACGCCTTCGTTTGAGTGACAGAGAAAAATCCTCTAAATGTACGAATTTTGATCTTCACGGTAGTAGGCCTGTTCATTCTTGCTACATGACTCAAAAACCAACCTGTGAAGTGAACCAACCAACCTTGAGCGTATGGACTGATAACATTATGGTTTTGCGTTTGTCGCTTTATCTTGACATATCATGCCACTTTTGCAATTACATACCAGTTAGAATGCAACGACGACAAACGATAAACACTGGACCATAATACGAGTAAGCCTAAAAAGACTAGGTAATGAATAAAAAAATCTTACTCGTTAGAGAAATATTAAAGACGCAATTTCTCTTTATCGCTGTGTTCTATTATTTATTCTGTTTCCAGGTGTATTTCTACACCTACGCTTAAGTTACAATTCCTGGCTGTTTATTTATACATTGTCTCTGTAACTAAGAATAATGCAACGCGTGGGTGGCAGGACTCGGGATTTTCACGACCTACCTCGATCACAAGGCTGTTAAGGTCCGTAAACAAAATACATTTTTGAAAAGTGTCGCTAAATTATATTTATATGCAAGTATAATTACATATCTACATAGATCGTATCGAGGGTTGCCTGGTGAAACCCTATAAGTACGTGACACCTAGTTTCGAGAAAAATGATGTTAAAGGTTTATTGTCATCGGACACTTATTTTGATAAATAGATTCGTAGTTTTATGAGTGGTTTGTGAAAAGCAATTTCATTCACTTTAAGTTTATCTATGTTTTAGTTATGTAACTCATCTAGTTTTCCTGTAAGATAACATTTTTTACCAAGGGGTATCGACTTATTGGGTTTACGCATAAATAAAAAAAACCATATTTGTTACTAAGAGGGTATTATTACCAAATAAAAACTTAAAAAATAGACGAATCTAAAAGTTATAACGGTATTATTCTACATCTGAAAAAGTAAGTGCTATGCCAACAAACGTTTTTAGGCTTCTTATCCATCCATGATACTCTTCAGGTATAATTCTGTATGTTTCAGCGGGGCAAAGTGCTTCTATGAACGGTTTGTCTGTGACTGGACCTGGTGTTTCAACGGCGGATAAAAAAATATAAGCTGAAAGGCAATGAGGATGGTGGGTTTCCATGGTTTTGAGTATCCGCACATTGTTTTGCGTTGCCTATTGTGTTTGTGGTACTCATGCTTTGGTTGGGAGAGTCAGTTTCAGAAAAGGACTCCTCCGATCTTGATGAATCGCAAATTGATATTGCCACCCAAATGCGCTATATTCTCAACGACAGTAATGGCATGTCGGACTCAAGTGAGGCTTTTGTGGATTGTTGAAAAAAAAACCTGTTGTTGGAATCGATCTGTAACTTGATTTATTGTGCTTGCATTTTTACCGGATGATGAAGCTGACTTATTTGGCCGTGACTGTTCGGGTGAGGATCCTGCATGTGTGCCGCATCCTGGGGACTTTCGCAGTTTTGATGAGTCGCGGATTGATATCGCCGCCCAGATGCGCAGTAGTGGTGGTAAGGGGACTCACAAGTGGGTCTTTTACAGATTGCTTGAAAGTGGTGTTATTGGGATGAAGTTGCTTATACAGGTAATTTATTTTGCTTTCGTTTTTTTTTCAGATGATTTAACTGAGGATCCTACTTGCGACTGTTTTGCCAAAACAAATGGATTTTGACTTGGATTTTGCTACTGAGGGTCCAAATGTTTCATCCAAACAGGAAGATTTTTTTATAGAGCTGATTGATGAAGTTTTGGATCGAGTTTGGATTGCTGTGGAAGATGACTATTCAGCGGGAGCTCCTTGTGTTCCTGATACAGATTCGGAGAGCGATGCACCTCGGCGAGATGATTCTGGCCGTGACATTGTTGTTCCTGAGGGTCCCGGTCCAGGGAAGCATCGGGAGCGTTCCTTGCCGATGCTTTACGGTGTTGGTCTTTCTGGTCAAGGTGAATGTATGGAGGGAGCTTCTTCTTGCGTTTCGGATTCCGAAGACGATACATTGAGGGTATTGGAGCCGACTGACTCTGGCCACAGTGACGGCATGATCCGTGAGCGTTCCGGTGCTTGTTCGCAGGTGGAAGGCGCTGTTGACTTGATTTTGGACAGTGTTTTGGATAGGGTTTGGGATTGAGTCGGGCCCCTGAAGCGACGTAGGCAGGCTGAGCTGTCTGAGTGGAGAGTGGATATCGCTAAAAGACGAAAGCTGCTAAAGTTCCAAAGGAGGATTCAAGGATTGAGGAGGTAGGAGGTTTTGGAACTTTAGCAGGACGCTTAACGCCTTGGGTTATATAAGGTAGCCCTTCCATTTTTCGCTTTTTAGCGATATCTACTTTCCGTTCAGATGTCTTGGCTTGCTTGCGTCGCTTCAGGGGTTTGACGGAATCCCAAACTTTGTCTGAAACATTGTCTAGAATTGGGTTAGCTGTGTCTTCTGCTTGTGGGCAGGCGCCGGAGCACTAGCGGATCATGCCGTCATTGTGGCTGGAGTCGGTTGGTTCTGATACTTTTAATGTATCGTCTTCGGAGTCTGGAACGTGGGAGGAGGCTCTTTCTGTGCATTCGCCTTGACCAGAGGAACTGGCATTGTCGGGTGTCGGCAGGGAGCGTTCCTGGTGTTTCCTTGGACTGGGACTTTCAGGAATGATGGTGTCGTGGCCGGAGTCATTTCGCTGAGGTGCGTCGTTCTCTGGGTCTGTGTCGGGAGAGCAGGGAGCTCCCGCTGAATGGTCATCTTCTGCAGCGGTCCAGGCTCGATCTAAAGCTTCATCAATCAGCACCATAAGGGGGTCTTCCTGTTTGGATGAAACATTTGGACTTTCATTGGTGAAGTCTGGGTCGAAATCTATTTGTTTTGGTGAAATAGTCGTGGGTGGGATCCTCAGTTTAATCATTTCAGGAAACCGAAGGAGGAATAAATTGCCTGTTGGCTTTGTTCTAGTAACGTTGTTTTTGAGTGGTCTGTAAAAGACTTGCTTAAGTCTTCTTACTATTATGATTGTGCATTTGGGCGGTGATATCAATTTGCGATTCATCGGAATTGCGAGGGTCCTTGGGATGTGGCACATGTGTGGGATCTTCATCCGAATGGTTACTGCCGGGTGGGTCAGTTTCATTATCTGGAAAGAATTTAAGCATGATGAACTGAGTTACCGATTGATCCTAACAACGGTTTTTTTTAGTAGTCCACAAGGGACTTGCTTGAGTCTGGCATGCTATTGTTGTCGTTGACAATATAGCGCATTTGAGTCATTTTCTGAATTTTTTTTAATTGGAGTGTGAGTATCACAAGCACAATAGGTAGTAACGTGGGACAGTGTGCGGATCTTCAAGGACATGGAAGCTTACCATCTTCATTGTTTTGCATGTAACAGCTTACATTTTTTTCAATCGCCTTTGAACCACTGGGTCTAGTCATGGACAAGCTGTTCATGGAGGCACTTTGCCCCGCTGAAACGTAAAAAATAATCAATATTATTTAATCAAAAGTACTAACTAATCACAACTACCTTTTTATTATTTTTATCGTAAGAATCACTCAAAGTCGCGAAGTCTCATTAATCGTCAGTGCTAAAACCTGATAAGTTCGCATAAAACAACAACAATTATTTTCATAGTCAGTGCTAAAACCCGATAAGATCAAATAAAACAACAACAATGCTTTTCATAGTCAGTGCTAAAAACCGATAAGTTCAATAAAACAACAACAATGCTTTTCATGGTAACGGTTAGTTACAATAGCTTACATTAATTGTTACTTGAACTCATTACTATAAACACGGTGTGTAAAATATGACAATTCTACGTTTATTCTAGGTTAGAAAACTAGATTACCTGTTTCCAGCTTATTACTGCAAGCTAGGTAGTTGCACTAATTTTCTGCCTCGGTCACCCATCACACAACTTTGAACACAATCATTCATAACCTTCTTTAATACAATACACCCCTTTTTAACAGCTATTTTCAATTAAATATGCAACGTCGCAGCGGTGCGCTTGCGTTCGTGACGCTACTTGTCAAGGCTGCGCATGATCATGGGGCCGTCGAAAAACTTATAGGGTTCTTCCCCGGACATATTTGAAAGAAATTTGTTAAAGGCCTCTTGCGAGAATCCGATTACTGGACTTAACATAATATTTTATTAGAGAATTGTTTCAAATAAGTACTATAAGTTTATTTGTTGGGTTCTCTTTGAATAAATTTGTATGTGCAATAAATGATATCGTAAAAGTAGAATCCAACAAATGCTTTTAACGTATTCTAATTCGTAATAAAATCCTTTAAAGTTTGCAATCGTAATGAGGTGAGACCGGGTAAGTAACAGTAACTGGTTCTACATTGTGTGTTTAGTTTGATTAGGTGTAAATATCTCGGCACTAAATACCAATAAATATACATTATGTGGTTCTTCCATTAAGTAATAAATAAAAATTAAGTCTTAAATGTAGTTGTAGTATTTAGTTTTGAATTAATAGTTGAAATCAAGTACTTATTGGGTTATTTACTCGGCATATTTCCGTGATACATGTAAAATCAGCTTATCTGATATTACCATTAGATTGACCGATACTGAATCATTCTAAAACTGTTTTTACTTTAAAATCTCACTTTTTGTCACTTATCGGGTTTCACCAGGCAACCCTCGGTATAATACTTTTAGGTAGAACAAATATTACGAATGAATTTAATTCTAAGAGTACCTAGCATATAAAAGAGCTAATAACAATAATATATATTGCCGAGCCTAGTTGGTAGTAACAGTGCCTACGACTCTGGAGGTTCCGGGTTCAAATCCCGTCTAGGGCATCATTCGTGAATTTATTATCACAAGTATTTTATTATATGTTAAAGTTAAATATCCATTACCCACATGTTTAAAGTACTAATTTTAACACTTAATTTTTTTTCTGGAAGTGTAATATGCACTTGGCTGTCTTACGCTTTTATATGTATTTTACGATTAAGAATGTCATTTACATGACTTGATTTAGGAAGCGGCAGATAGCTCGTTTAATTATTAAATCAGAATATTATGTATTAGAATATTACATTCAAGCTAAAATGGCCCGCCAGAACAGGGTATGTGCAAGGGCGTTTGCACAGGCTGATCTATTTTAGCCTACAGCTAACAGGCTAGGTCCGGATATCGATTAAAATTGTTTGGCTAAAAACACTGGTAAGACCTATTTGTTTTGCCTGTAAACACTGGTGGTGGTGGTGGTGGGTGTTGAAGGGCATTTTCACTTCTAGGGACACCCATTTAGCTTAACTCTCACAAAAAAGTTAATGTCAGCTTTGTAACGACAATTGTAAGTATTAAATATTGACTATCAAAACAGTTGAAACTCGATAAAGATATTCAATTAAATATTTTATTACAGGTAATACTATTTACCAAGTAGCATAAGCTACTGAACTATTGAAGTAGGTACTATAAGACCGAGTGGCCGAAGGGTCTTGGCACTCTTGGCATTAGCCGCGAAAACTGAGGTCGTCGTCGAGGAAGAAAAGGCAAAAAACTATTTTCTGTGTCGAGAGATATGTACATATCGAACATACGAAGCCTTACGCGAGCAGAAATCATCTAGGTATTCTAGGTATATTTTTCCAGACACGCTTAGTAACGTAACATACTGACGCATTCGGTAAGCCGATACTTTACCCAGATTTTTCAATCCACTTACGTAAATTACGAAACGTTTACGCCGCTTATGAAAAGCCGTTCCCATATTTGCCGTCACATAATGGGCCCCTACTGTGGGTCTACATACCTATGAGATATAGTCGATGTGCCCAAGCCACTCACTGCCAAGGTCACATCGATCGACGACAGAGAAGCTGCTATCTAAAGTTATTATCATCCCTTTCTAAAAGGGAATTTTGGTGGAAATTTTAACCCCCGCCTGAGACTGTTGGTAAACAAGGATGCTTTCAGACTTAATATTTATAATAGGCTAAAGCTGCGGCGCTCTGCTAAAGTCGCTGCTTGTTTTTCTTGGTAAGTTATTTTATATTTTTCACATTTAGTAAAGCGTAAAATATTACGACAAACGATATGAAATACCTAACGTTTAATTTGTTTGTTTGTTTCTGTATCCATTAAGATCTAATCCATTTCATTTAAATTAAAACACGTTTCAGTTGTTTCGGTGTTGGTATTTCATTTTACAAAGTAGTCTGTACTTAATTGCTGAAATGAATATTAACTTCTATCTATTATGTTTTGCTGTAGGATGGCTATACGCAGGTTAATCTAACGATAACATGACGACATTCATTAAAAGTTTGTCTTTTCTTTACTCTGTAGTCATGTATCCATAAGAAATCTTAGACGAAGAAAGTTCTGATTAATTCAGTCCCCAGTTGCTCTATACGAGCGGCACGCCTCATAAATAATTGTTTGGCAAAGTTACAACTAATAATAACACTAACATGACATCACCGTGGTCGTTACATGTAGTTAAGTACTAATTCGTACAGGAGTTCAGGTACTTAACTACTTGTTTGCGTGAAAACACGCTAGGTATTTATTTTGTTCCATACTCATAGCCTAAACCAATCAACTCGTAGATTATTATTTATTACCTACATAAATTTAGCTTGGTGATTTTAGTTAAATACCCAAGTTATTAAATAAAATTTCTACCTTCGTCATGCATGTAGAGATTAGATATATTAAAATCGCTCACTTTTCATGAGAGGAGACACCTAAAAGAATTTAAATATTTAGCGGCATTATTGTGTAAAATACAAAAAAAGGCAGTGCTAACCGTTGGTGAAGTTTTATACTTGTTGAGCGATGAAGTCACCAGCTCTTCGGTCTCTAATTATGTAATTGTGAGTAGTAATTAGATTACTTTTAGTCCCAATCTGCTATCAAAATAATGATCGTCACATTGTTTGTTGCTTCGTACATTGTTTTGTCGAGTCCCAACACTTATTTTCGGAAATTATAAATTTATCAACCTACATCTGGAACATAGCGTTGTATGGAAACGAGACATAGCAAATGGACTCGGCGAATCCAACAACGAATGAGCACAGACAGATTGTAAAGATGATTGAAAAGCCAAATAAAAAGTTAATAACATGTTACTATTCATGTTGTATCAAGAATTGAAAATTTTGTTTCAAATCAAGTCGAGACGTTATACAATGTCTTTACTACAACGATAAAAACTACCGCTCTTTTTAACCGACTTCAAAAAGGAGGAGGTTTACAATTCGTCGAAATCTTTTTTTTTTTTATGTATGTTCCCCGATTACTCGAAGACGCGTGGACCGATTTGAAAAATTCTTTTTTTGTTTGAAAGGGTAAACCTTCTAGTTGGTCCCATTGTCACCGAATCCAGATCTGATGATGGGATCCTGGAGAAATCGAGGGAACTCTTCAAATGTTGTAGGCACACATGACATTTTTCATTTATTTTCGAAGATCAATCAAGTATTTGCGTCTAGTCATGAACGTTTTAAGTTGGTGATCTGATGATGGAAGGTACAACTCCTTAACAATTAGGAGTTGGGGGATAATTCTTTAAGTATAACATATTTCGTGTATTTTGGAAGCTATTTGAGTATTTGCCTTTAAGTAGTCATCCTTTCATGCTGGTGAGCTGATGATGAAAGGTACAACTCCTTAGAGATTAGGAGTTGGGGGATAATTCTTTAAATATAACATAGTTCACGTATTTTGGAAGTTATTTGAGTATTTGCCTTTAGGTGGTCATAGTCTCATGTTAGTGATCTGATGACGAAAGGTACAAGTATAACTCCTTAACGATTAGGAGTTGGAGGATAATTCTTTGAATATAACAACTGTCATACATTTTCGAGATCTATTCAAGTGTTTGCTTAGTAGTCATGACATGTTGGTTAGTGGTTAGTGATTCTTTAAATAATATAGGCATGCTAAGGCTATGTATATCTCCTTGATAATGGGATAATTCTTTGAATACCTATTTAAGTTATCCAGTTCAGGGTTTCTGGCCTATTACAGTGCAGTACATTCTAATTATAAGTATTTAGAGCATACTAAATAACGATTAACTATACACTACTAAAAAGCGAAAAATAAAATATTTTTAAATAAAAATAAAACCGCCTTCAAAAATTAAAAAACCCGAACTAAAAAGTAAAAAATAATTTTAGTTCCTACTTCTTAGGATTTCCTACCCAAACCTTTAAACCTTTTACCCTATTCATTGAAATAAAATATTATGGCTAGGTATCCTACAGATTTCTTAGAAGTCGGTGCCAAGCCAAATAGGTTCACTTCGCGAGTATAATTATGACTGTATTTGATAGAGCTTTGTAACTTACTGTCACTCCGGTTATGCTTTCATAAAAATGACTGAGATAGATCATTCTGTTGATAAAAACATAATCGGAGTGATAGTAAGTTACAAAGCTCTATCTAATAGGTATATACCTATGAACGTATTTGGCTTGGCACCGACTTCTAAGAAATCTGTAGGATACCTAGCCATAATATTTTATTTCAATGAATAGGGTAAAAAGGGTTTAAGGGTTTGGGTAGGAAATCCTAAAAAGTAGGAACTAAAATTATTTTTTACTTTTTAGTTCGGGTTTTTTTAATTTTTGAAGGCGGTTTTATTTTTATTTTAATAAGTTTATCATGACGGGTATTTTCTTATACTCGATTCAAGAAAACATACCAAAATACTATACAACCCACGACATATGATTTTCCATATGTTCCACATGACGTCATAAAATGCAACAATTCTTGTGACATTGCGGCGTTACACGCTTCCACTCCTCACTACTTGTTCAGTGTGAAATAGAATATCGAAATTAACAGGGATTACGAAATGGTAATGCTTATTGATAATTGCGTCGTATTTTACAAGTAGGTACGTAATAGTGGAGAAAATGAGGATTTCCGGCCAAGTTGGTATATAACGGCCGAGCGAGCGTGTAGTCCATTATATTACGACAACGTATGTATGGGAAAAGTTCACATTCGGATACCAGCACCAAATTTTAGTATGTTGTTAAATATGTCATTCTGTATCCAAAACTGTCGGGAGACACTCTCTCAAAGGTCAAGGTCACCAGTAATGACGTCCTCAAAATGGCTGCTGCCTAATTTTGAAAAGCGCTTATTTGTTCCTCAACCGCCCAACATACACCATTGTGTGTAGTATCAATTGAAAGGTTATTAAATATGCTCTAACTTTGTCTTTTTGTGTTATAGCGTACATCTCAAAATAAAAAAAATATCGTGGAAAGAATAAAAATATTTTTTTACTCTTTTCGTACAATGTTCATTTCATCAGGAAACAAGCGGTATTAGAAAAAAATATTGTACTACATAAATGTAGCTAAACTATTATCCTAAAATAAACAGTTTAAATCTTCGAAATCGGTTGAAAATAAACAAAGTTATGTCATTTTCTATATTCCGCGGCAAACGCCATACACCCGCCATCCGCCCGCCCGCCAGTTCGAAAATGTTAATTGCACCCAAACTATGCAATTGATTTACACTGATAAGATATGAACTAATAGCGAATTAATTATACAAATACTAGTTGTTTTAAAAATACTGTTGTTATTAAAATAAAATACATAATTTAAGAAAAAACCAAATTAAAAGACATAGGTACTTAGATTAGAGTAAGGTAGGAAAAAGGTAACAAATTTAAAATAATTACTTCTAACTATCAATGAAAGAATATTATGTATATATATATTTCAAGGATTTATTCTGAACAGTAAATTCTGGAGTAAGTTCCTTCACATACACAAAGAAGAGTGCAATTTAAAACGTTTTTTACGCATACGCCAACATGGACAAGGCAAGTTCTTTCTTCTTTTTTCCAGCTCCAATCGCAGGGATCAATTTTCTTGTGGATAAGGCAAGGCACTTCGTCCATATCTTCGTTTGTTTGTAGCATGGTTCGCTTTAGATGTTGAGTCAGTTTCAGTGCATCTTTTATTGGTGAGATGCTTTCAATACTCAATACTCAATCATTTATTGCTTCCACACAGTTTACAAGGTATTATGTGAACATAAAGTGTTTACCGCTATTTAGTTAGCTTTATTTTTAATGAAAACATTCCGTCTTGCTATAATTAATTGTTATATCATTTGTAGTCTCTCTGGACATTCGTCATCCAAGTGGTGGACGGTCTTCCACTTTTTTTTTTTTTTTTTTTTTTTTTTTTTTTTTTTTTTTTTTTTTTTATGTTGGCACAACAAAGTGGCTCCACTCCACCTGATCGTAAGTGAAAAGTAGAGCCCAAATCGCGGCGGCAACGAACAGGAGACAAACAGTAACCTGTTAGTTGCCACCGCCTTGCTGGCCCGCTAGATGCTTCTTCACGCTTCGTTTAAAGGGTCCCAACTTATAGGTATGCGGAAACACATACATTTCCCTCTTTCCAGTAGCCATGGACAGATAGTTTATCACGACATGACTGTCCGGTCGGCGAAGGACGTGACCTTACCATCTTAGCTTATTTTTACAATCTTGAAACTAACCCTTACATTACATAAGTGGCGAACGCAGTCCTTGAGCGTGTCTCCGCCTATCTATCGTAGCATACGATGTATGTGATAGAGTATTGAGTAAACTGAAAGAAATTGAAGCGGAGAGAGAGTGGAAAGAGGGAACCACTTCCAGGCAAGCTAAAATGACGTGAGGAGAACCCGATACTTGACGAAGTTGGAAAAAATTTACTTGAGGATGTTGATCAGAATTATTTCGAGAAACAACACCCTCAACAAGTATCTTAAGGTGATGGGAATAAGTAATTAAGCAGCCTGTCCACATTACGGGAGAGACAAAACTAGTCAGCATGTTCTGGTAGAATGCATTTTGTAGATACGCAGCGGCATTATGTGTTTGGCAGGTATCCCTGCAACTTATCGGTGTTCTTTCTCCTCACTCATGGACGTTTCGACGTCCGTGAGTTCTTCCCTGGGGTCGCCCAGGGATATTCTACGGTTCTGCAAAAATACAAGGAGGCTAGAAGAAAATAATGTGGTAACGCAGCCGTGACATTAACCTACGGATCCAGCAACGGGAAAAGGATGAATGAGCACACCAGATACTCGACAGCCCACTCGATTCCGGCCAAAACATAACATAACATGCGATGAAAAGCAATCAAAGACATATCAGCAATGAACGGATCGCATAAGAAATTAATCAAACTTACAGGCAAAGTCTCTTCAAACAAGCTAACAATCTTATCATCGTGTATCGAGAGCATGTAAATCCTTTCCAGGGAAAGCAACTCTAAACATCAAAGTTTCCGTCCCTCTAAAAAAACCCTCGCCCTCATGTATGGTAGTTATTTGTTTCAGCGGCGGCTGTGTGTAAAATAATATTCTGGCATAGGCTGGTTCGCGTGAAGACGAGAGCATAGTCACGGAGGAAGAAGTGAGGACTTTACCTTTATATGTACAAATTACAGTTGTCATTCCAACGGAATATTCATTATTAGTTGAAACAATTCTGCTGTTACGAACTGATGTAAGCTGCTTGCTCTGGAAAACGATTTCCGTGCTCAGTATATTGTTAGCTTGTGTGAACAAACTTTGCCTGTAGGTAAGTTTGATTATTTTTTTATGCGACCTGTCCATTGCTGAAATATCTGCGATTGCTTCTAATCGCATACTTCGTTTGCTACGATGGGCAGAAGGAGTCGAGCTCACGGCCAGAGTTCACAACAAGCATGTAAAGAGGAGTTTCAAGGTTGTAAAAATAAGCTAAGATGGTAAGGTCACGTCCTTCGCCGACCGGACAGTCATGTCGTGATAAACTATCTGTCCATGGCTACTGGAAAGAGGAAGGCCGTCCACCACTTGGATGACGAATGTCCAGAGATACTACAAATTATATAACAATTAATTATAGCCAGACGGAATGATTTAATATGAATATAAAGCTATCGAAAACATCTCACCTTAATTTATGATCTCACCAACTAAAGATGCACTGAAACTGAATCAACATCTGAAGCGGACCATTCTACAAACAAACGAAGATATGGACGAAGTGCCTTGCCTTATCCAAAAGAAAATTGATCCCTGCTATTGGAGCTGGAAAAAAGAAGAGAAAGTATTTGTCTATATTCCAGTTCCATTGTGGAAAACGATTCCAGATGCAAGTGCTAGTTGCTAAGAACTTGTGCCTTGTCCATGTCTTGGTCTTGTATGCGTAAAAAACGTTTTAAATTACACTCTTCTTTGTGTATGTGAAGGAACTTGCTCCAGAATTTACTGTTCAGAATAAAACCTTGAAATATATTATACATAATATTCTTTTATTGATAGTTAGAAGTTATTATTATTCATTTGATACCTTTTTTCTACCTTACTTTTTTTTAATTTGTTTTTTTTTCTTAAATTATGTATTTAATTTTAATAACAACAGTATTTTTAAAACAACTAGTATTTGTATAATTAATTGGCTTTTAGTTCATATCTTATCAGTATAAATCATTTGCATAGTTTGGGTGCAATTTATATTTTCGAACTGGCGGGCGGGCGGATGGCGGGTGTATGGCGTTTGCCGCGGTATATAGAAAATGACATAACTTTGTTTATTTTCAACCGATTTCGATGATTTAAACGGTTCATTTTAGGATAATAGTTTGGCTACATTTTTGTAGTACAACATTTTTTTCTAATACCGCTTGTTTCCTGATGAAATGTACATTGTACGAAAAGAGTAAAAAAAAAAATTTATTTTTTCAACGATATTTTATTTATTTCTAGATGTACGTTATAACATGAAAAGGCAAAGTTAGAGCATATTTAATGACCTTTCGATTGATACTACACACAATGGTATACGTTGGGCGGTTGAGGAACAAATAAGCGCTTTTTGAAATTAGGCACTAGGCATTTTGATGACGTCATTACTGGTGACCTTGACCTTTGAGAGAGTGTCTCCCGGCAGTTTTGGATACAGAATGACATATTTAACAACATACTAAAATTTGGTGCTGGTATCCGGATGTGAACTTTTTTTCCGTAATATAATGGACTAGTGCGAGCGAGGCTGGATAGGTAACGAGGCCGGGAATCCGTTTTCACGCCGAGGCATGTATGTATATGTATAGTGCTTTTCTCAAACATACAAAGAAATACAAAAAATAATGATAACAGGCACCAGAAGGCATATCAGAGCCTTCGAATGCGAAGACGCAGCAGGAATTCCTATACTAAACATCTTCGAATCCGTCCATATACAACGTGTTTCACCATTCACTGAAAACCACAGACACCCCAACAGGATTTTATTATTTAATTTTAGTCTATATAATTTGTTCTCACATCAGTGTATTTTATGAAATAAATTGTTTGCTGCTTTGACTGACAGTGAAAGCTAGCTTCAAAAAATAATGATGACTAATAAAAAAAAAGTTACTTTGCCTAGGCCAGAAAAGTGTAATGAAATTCCATTTCTATTCCAGTGAGTTAGTGCGCCCTAAAAGCGATACTTCCGAGTCTATTTTAAGGAACGTAAAGACAATATTCATTGCATTGCTGAGAAAAATATGTATTGATACCGTGACCGGAAGTCTCGCTGCTTCATACATAATTAACAGTTATTTTTTGTACTATTGCCGAATTCTCCTATTCTTAAAGTACAGTTTTTTACGATTTTATACTAAACGAATGCGTGAAAAGTTTAGCAGATTGGTAAATACCACGCGATGTATAGACTGACGACCTCTATTCCCCGCGCCCACGCAATGGCACGTTTGACCTCAATATCAATCCTGGGTCTGTATTATTATAGCGCTCAAAAAAATATGAATCAGATTTTTCTTACAGATTCAAATTGTGATGTTATTCACCAAATTAAATATTAAAAAATAAGCCAACTTCAACCGATTTCGCCAACATCCCTTCATCCTATCCCGACTTGTTGCCAACGGGACCATCTCGGTTTGATTTGAAGTCGGTTAAAAAAATAATTATCAAAACCGGTTCACCTTGTCTGAAGTTATAAGATAAGGTAACAAACATAAAAAAAAAACATATAGCCGAATACTTTCCTTGTGCGAACTGCCAAAGAGTGGAATGCCTTGCCCGAATCTGTGTTTCCGCATGTGTAAAATCTGAACATCTTCAAGGCAATAGTGAATAGGTATCTCATAGGTAAGCGTGCTTCACCGTAGACTGCATCATCACTTACCAGTAGGCCACTGAAGGCCACTGAAGGCCACGGAAGGAAATGATGAAGGTGAACATGGGGCCAGAAGGGCCTCCGGAGGCGATGCTCCGCAACTCGGAGCGGTGCTGGTGGTGCTACAGATGCAAGCGCGAGCGTTCCTGCAGCCCACCGTACAGCACAGCGGCGGCAAACGGAGAGGTTTTTTAGTGGGTAAACTCGGGGTCCCATCAGCCCGTAATGAGGAGTCCCACATAACCACCCGGGTCCGTCTCCACACCCGGGTGGTATGCGTAACGCATTTTTCTCTCCTTAAAAAAAAAAGGTATGATCGTGGTCAAACGTGGTCAAACGTCTACCTATTATGAATAAAAAAAATTGAGAACCTCCTCGTCAAGTCGGTTGAAAACACATAAAACAACTACCTGCAAGAAGGACTTTACTTAGATACTACCAAAATACTGATTAGAAAGAGATTTTATTTTATTTTCTTTTATTGCCTACCCTACTTTATAAATTCATATAAAATACTACCAATAAATAAACAAGCAGTCAACTGTTCATGTTCAAGGCTTGTTTATAAAAGGTTACACCGGTTACGTAAATAAATAGCAATTATAAACTAGGTAGTGGTAGCGAAGGGGAGAGGGTTATCAAGGCATGAGAGGCATACTATTTTGCTTCGCTATGGAACAAAAGAGAACGAGTAGTGTCGCTTCGGATATTTAAATATGTAGGTATTTTTATTTATTCGAAGTCTGTTTGTATTCCAGTTTTTGTTAAAACTCTACTGGTTGCAATTTTCACATTAATTGCAATGAAAAAAGAGAACCTTCTTACAACTAGCGAGCAACTTTTAAATGCACACTTTGGAACTCTAGTTGAAACTTTAGTTATAATTGGATGGCCGTAAAAAAACAAACTATCTTTAAACGCTCAGTGTATATTGAATGGAGGCTCTACGAGAGCGTGGGACGCGCGTAACCCGTAGACTCGCTACGGCGTAGGCGTGTAGAGGCACTACGGTTATAAGTGTTTTAACAAAAGCCTCGAAATATATTCATTGGATTTTTAAAATTAAATTTAGTTTTTTTCACAATGTGTTACAACTTATAAGTTATAAGACATCTGTCATGTAATTGAACCGAAAAAGTAAAACGTTTTATAACTACAATAGTCAAATTATTTAAGATTTTATACAATTAACAGAAATATGCTGCAACACACCAGATATGGTGACAATCATATCATAAGCGTGACTATGCTAACATCTCAAAGAACTATGTAGTCAGTAGCTCCTTCGATTGTGACAATTGTGACAGAAAAATGTAATAAAAACGTCATTGTT
>JALPQI010008994.1:0-41158 GCA_025490895.1 Thaumatotibia leucotreta
TATATTATACTAGTTTACCTTTCAATATATACTTGTTCAAGTATTTGAGAAGATATATTGATATCCATACGGTCTATTTTAGCGTAAATGCCGTTCGCTTTTTGTCCAATGCACCAAATTAAAATACATCCAATTAGAATAGGTGATATGACATGGGTTTGTAAATTATGCCAGACTTACAGTGTTAGATTTTGGCTGGCCTGGTCTCCGTCCACGGTGACTCCCGGTGGAGGTTCCCGCATCAGGGACATAAGTTCTTTTTGTAATCTCCGCTAAAAGAAACATACAAGTTATGTGTAAGTTACGAAGTGTTATGCATAATGTAACGCAGAGTGGATACCACTACATTAAGGAAAAATATACTGGCACTGTTTAAAACTGTATTAGTTGAAGTATAATAATAAAACATTAACAATATTTAATCATGTGGATAACACAACAAAAGAAATTGTCACAAAAAATCATATGAAGAAAACTGTCATAACAGCGTTGTAACGATAAACACAGCACATTTTGGCACTCAAAAAAATCCTTGGCACCAGTTCCAAAGGCAAGAATGCGAACTTTCCGAACTAAAACAAAGACGAAATAATATCGCAGATCACAATAATTTAATTATTTTTACAAACCTCAGACGGGGACATAGCCGCCATTTGTATTCCAATTTAGACATATGATGTTACCATGTCACAAAATCATATTACAATTTTTAAATCGTGCAATTTTCTCAATGGTAACTCTGATAGTGCTGGCCTTTAAACCGATAATTTCATTTTATGATAATCAACTTTACAAATATCAGCGTCCTATCTTACAATACATTTTATTGTAAGGGTATCTTACGTGTCATTATAACTTGACTCATCTTATGTATGGCTAGAAACCACATTCATTATTTAGTACGTTTTAGCAAAACTTTTACATTTCTTTTTTTGTTGCTGCATCCCTAATTTAAACGTCAAAATCGTGAAACATTGACATTTGTCATTGATATTTGTTTTAGGTTTTTATGTGTTTTCCTCGAATATATTTTATCATAAAATGATATTGGAATGTATTACTTATTCACTGAAATTAATAACGACCTGTCTTGTAATTGTCGTGTGAAGTTTTGTCTAGACTGCAGACATTGTATTGTATATGGACTAAGAACTGTGCTCGTCGGCTTACAACAAGTTTTGTCTACATTATTTGAAAATAATAGAAGTCGGCATGGTTTCTCACTTAAAGAAGTCGTCTGCGGAATGGTTTATAGAACAATTGAATGTTAGCAATGCGAAGCTCTTGGCATTTGTCTTGGTTTTAGGATTTATCGGCTACCACGGAATTCTGCATTTACGCTATGGTGAGCACCTTCGTTTATACCTTTACCGCTGTAAAACCAATAGAAAAAGCTGTAATTAATGTCTAGCTTGAAGAAAAATGCCTAAAAGTGTTTTTTTTTCCAACAGGCCCAGATTCCTGCACTTGGTTGTTATCATCGGGAAGGTACAAGGGAGATCATGAATGGCAGCCTTATGGCTGTATGCTGCATCGCTACTCTAAAATGTAAATTGTTTAATTACATGTATTTTAGTTGCCAATAAGTATTGTATGTAAATAAAACTGAACTTGGCAACTATGTAACCCTCTGCCACTGTCGGTCATGTGACATGTGTCTTATTATCCACATCATAAAGTTGAAAATGGGTCTATAGGATGTCTCCTAAGCGGCAGAGGGTTTAAATAACATCTCAGTTATTAATTAATTTCTCAATACACATAAAATATCCATAATGCACACATACACAAAAAAATATCACTCAATGAACATGTTAAATTACACTGCCAGGGAAATGTAATTGTTTACTGCAGGAATTATCTATCAGTGTACTATGGCAGGATAAGTAAAACAGTATTTTCAACTAAATAAAATCCTACATGAAACCATTATATTAAAAGAGTGAATATAGTAATATCTTAGTTAAAACTATTTAAATTGTCTAGCATGCCAGTTTGGCAGTGGAATCCAGGGCAATTCCACGCAAGAGTGTAATGTAAGTGACCAATTTCTAGCGTGATCATTTACTAATTGTGCACATTTTACTTTTATTATACCTAGACATCAAAATGATACTTATGTAGATATAATGTAATACTTCAAAATGGATTATAAGTAAATAAACAGACAATAAAATGGTCACTTTCATTACAGTTACATGTATTTACCCACCAGAAAAAGTATATGTATCCCTCTTTTGAGGTGGCAATAGCATTTTAAGAGAAAGCCTCTATCACTCTCATGTAACAGACAAATTCTGGCCAAACTGCACTTCACAGAACAAAATATGACAATGGAAGAGTTTTATAACACATATCTTGTTTCCAGCGATGCAAGGAGGTGTCTTCGTTACCTGGCTTTCTGGGGGAAGTACAACAGTTTTGCATTTATTGGAGACTCCAGGATAGCTCAGCTGTATGAACATTTTATAGGTGAGATTTTTTGTTTAAATACAAACTTTCCAATATTCAGCTAAATGAATCCCATTTAGTGATTTGTATGGGTCAATCTCGATTTTTATGTCACTCGTTGCTATGGTCACGTGTTCCTGAGGCACCTTTTAAATCACAGTTTATCACCATTAAACTTGATTTTGATAGTTACATAGCCCTTCCAAAATGGGTCATCCACTAATCATGATAGTAGAGCTTGCAGGATACTTCTGTTTAGCAAACTATGCAACTGTAGTCCCTCATGTGACAGAATAGCAAAGACAACAGTGATTGACTTATATACTGAATGAACCACTAAAGAAATACTTCGAAAATCACAGATTCTTAAAGATAACTGTATAAACTGGCATTGGCAGCTTATTAATAACAAAATGGGCTTGTTATGTTGGACTTGGTTATACTGAAGTGTTTCACTTTAATTAATAAAATGCTGAGATACATATTGAAATCCAGGACCTGAAATTGAATATTAGTATTATTGTATGAAAATAATGCTAAAATACAACACAGGTTTAAATTAGGTTGTTTTTTTTACCTACTCTAACTCTCTTAACATTTATTATACCATCTGCATACCAGGTGAAAAATGTTTACATTCTGGTACGGCCCAATGTACATTTCACTTCAATGAAATTTAAACCTTTCATAAACCCAATAAAGTCGCATTTCCTTTGTTTGATTGATTTTATGAACAAATGAAATTCAGCACAATTCTTTACATAGCAAGGTTCAAAATAAAACTTAAAGAAAATAGTATGGTGGCCCTTACAAGGATATGACATTTTCATACACTTGGGGTATGAATGGTATGGTATGATATACCGGTATACCCCACCTCATATGCTGAAGGTTAAACTGTTAAATATCTAGTTATGACTAACACAGTTACTCATCTTATCATTGATAATAATTAGTGACTAATCATGAATTATGGCTATCTATGATGAGCTATGATAAGAAAACCAGTACTTATAAATTTTATGGCCACTATATAGGTACTTAATCCTATTTATATATAGATATCTACAATACAATACGATAGATGCAATTGTATGCAATTTATTGCTACTACATAGATAACATGCATTATATCTTTTTAGCTACATGATGTTGGAAATGTGATTTATAAAGTAAATATCTTCATAAATATAAGATGTCATATACCAAAAAAGACCAAGATTACCAAAGTTCAAGGTCCCCACCTTGAAGGTTCCCACCAAAGTTCAAGGTCCTCACCTTGAAGGTTCCCACCAAAGTTCAAGGTCCCCACGTACTCAGCTTTCGTGGCTGATGCCTGTGAACCCGCATGGGTTCGATCCCCACCTCGGACAACAAACGAGATTTTTTATGATAAATTGAAAATGGTGAGTGCTCTGAAGAGTTATTTTCCCTTATCCCGCCCTCCCCTTTCCGTTATAAAGGTGCGACCACACCGCAGCTTAAAATACGCTGACGCTGTGACGCGTCGGTAGTAGAGATTCGCCGGTTCTGCCCCCGGTTTTGGGCGGGATTATATACTGCCCGGCCCACTATCATGGCCGCCGAAACTAAAAAAAAAACAAATACCCCTCACTTGGAGCGTTGGGAGTGGTCCCAGCTATGTAAAATTGCGCCTTCTGTGTTTTATATCGTGGTCTACTGCAACAATGCACCGCACCAATAAAACCTTTCTCGAACCTTCATTGTTTTCCGGAAAGGGATCGATCCATTGTCTCACATCTACCTGGTGAAACGGTCGACCAAACAGGACGCATATTCCTTTTCGATGTTTAAATTATATACTGCTGTGATTTGTCAATGGCATCTACATATAAGCAAATACCTAACAAGTGGGCGGGTATATAACTATGTACGTACATACAATTCCTTCAAAGGGGTAGTATTTAAAGGTATAAGAAAGAAAAACCCTATCCTAACTCAAATATTTATTAGGGGAGCAAAAACGATATGTACATATTTTGTTAGGTGATTCATTATTTCCTTGATTACTTTATGTAAAGTGAACAATGACGTAGGTCAATTTATTACGGTATTATATGTAGCGGGGCAGAATCGGCGAATCTCTACTACTGACGCGTCACAGCGTCAGCGTATTTTAAGCTGCGGTGTGGTCGCACCTTAAAACCACACGTGCCGGTTTGCGATGTCACTCCTTCACCGTGGAAAATATTCCCACACGTACTAAGAAATTCGGCAATTCCTTCATATGCCGGACTATTAAAAAGTGGAATTCTTTACCGCCACATGTGTTTCCTCATACATACACGGTGCTCGGGAGCATTCCGAAAGATTTTAATGCTGAATTCCTGAGCAGATTTAGAGTATTTAATGTTATATAAAATTTCCTGGATTCGGCTTGGTTCCAGAGATAATTAACCTTTTTTCGAAAAAAGTTTTTCGACGTAACTCGTCATGAAACTTCTTTTTGATTACAATGCTACCACAATGTGTTCTAATATTACGCTGGTGCAGCGCTAGCGCCATGTTTGCCGAGGGCCGCGCACCGGGCTGGGACGCGCTGCTGCGGGCGTGGATCGCCAACGCCAGGAAGGCAATAAATACCTCCCCTACTCGTAATAGCCTCCTAACAGCGGTGAGAGAGTGGGACGCCAGCCCGCTTCACGAGCGATGGAGAGGGATCCAGAAGCCGATTGCACGGGATCGGGGTGACCCATGATATCGGCCAAAATTTAATTAATTTATTTTTAATTAATTTAATTTTATATTCTATATTGATTATTATTAATATTGATTTTAATTTAATTTATGAATAGGTATTTTTTATATAATTTGGAATTGTAATATGGACTGAGTCTGGAATAAATTAATTTCATTTCATTACCACACGTTTTGCCTGACAATCAAAAAATAAGAATAGACTTGACGACTTGGCAACTGACAGGCTACTGCTGCTAGTCTCCTGGTCGTTGCCGCCGCGATTTGGTCTCCACTTTTCACTAACGATCAGGTGGACTGGAGCCACATTGTTGTGCCAATATTATATATAAAAAAAGTTTTTTTTTTAAATATTTTATTCTACTACTTTGTCTGCATGAATATTATGTATACCTATACCAAATTCCAAATTTATAGTACACACGGCCAAGGAGCTATGCTGTGGACAGACGGACGGACGGACAAACTGACATGGCGAAACTATAAGGGTTCCTTGTTTACTAACGGAACCCTAAAAAAGGTACTTTGATAATGGTATTTTTATTGAACCGCTCACATTTATTTCCCAGGTGTATTAAAAACTCGCTTAGACCCAGACCCGTCATACTCGCTAGAGCACCGCTCGCCGAACAACACGTACACCGACGAAAAGCTGCGTCTGTCTGTACGTCTAGTGTGGAGTCATGATGTGTCGCGGACTATGGTCGACCAGTTTCGGGCCTGGTAAGTTACAAAAATACTACTCATAAAAAAGCACCATGTACCTGTATTGAAAAATATTTTTTAATTTTCTTATAATTTGTATGGGAATCTTAATTCTAGATTTGCGGCTTTTTTAGCCGAAAATCTTTTTTGCTCCCATACAAGCTTTTGGTCCTGAACTGAAACAGAATCGATTGGCATCAAAAAAAAGTAAGTCAAAACGACCATTTTCTCGCACCCTATATGTTTTTTCTAAAATGTGTTAACGCCAATCTTTATCAATTTAAAATCGAGGGAAGGTCTTCTAAGATCATTTTCGCGTAGCTACTCTGGATCTGATAGTTGCCCTCACTGACACAAAAAGAATTTCCATCCTGTATAATAGATATATACATATAGATACTTAAACTTACATAGAAAGCCTTGGTCCAACCAATATTTGTGATAAATAAATACACAAATAATGCCCTCGCTGGGATTCGAACCCGGAACCTCCAGCTTCATAGGCAGCCACTAGGCTACGGAGGCTGACAAGATAAGTATTGTCCCTTTCAGTCTTATCAATATGTCTATTCTTGCTAAGTTAGGAGATTATATTAAAAATATTGTCTAAACTTATTTCCAGGGAGCGAGAAGATGAACCACCATCAGTAATAGTAGCCGGTACAGGCCTCCAACTCCTCTTAACCCGGAACGCGACCACCCTCGTCATAGAAGAATACAAACGCAACTTAACCCTGCTAGTGCAAGCCATAGATTCTCTGGCGGCTAAAAACACGAAAGTTCTGTGGAAGCTTATTGAGTCTGTGGATAGCTCGAAGCTGAAGAATGAGTTTAAGAAGATCAGTAATAGTGATATTGATGAATATAACAGGGCTGCTATTGAGGTAATTTTGTTTTTTTTTTATTCTCGTAATATCAAACATATGTGACCGTTTTAGTAACAAAATCCCACTTTGGCGCTTACCAGAAAGACTGAATTGGCTATATGATAATTGCTAAAACACTCACATATTCTTTCATTGGGAAAACTTTGAGTATCAAAGAAAATATACTGAGTTTACTAACGTTGGAGGTGGGATTTTAACTTAGGTACGTCTTTAGCTTTTGTGGCGGATGCCTGAACCACTTGGCCTCTGTAGCTTAGCGGACACCGGTCAAGTTTTTCGGGTATATGCTATCTGTTATTACCATACTCTTTGACCATACTCTAAGGAGCGAGCAATATATGCTAGCCGCCTTCTTTCCGAATCCCTTTCGGGTTTCTGTAAAAATATTCGTTAGTTAAAATTATTACCATCCTTATCCCAGGTCACTAGTCAAAAAGGAAAGAGCTAAAATTTATTTGACAGATATTGTTAATTGGGGACTGAAAAATCTGTCCTTAGGAGTAACCTCCTAAGTACCCCAGTAACCCCTGCAGTAAGGGGTTAAGACCCCTTATGCGAGTATCACGTAACGCAATTTTTGAAGATTTTGACCCCCCTCTCCCCTTTGTAACGCACCGTAACGTCCTTCTGTATCCCCCCCCTCTCTAGACGTTACGTAACATTCATCATCATCATCAGCCAATTGACGTCCACTGCTGGACATAGGCCTCCCCCAGAGAGTTCCACAAAGATCAGTCGTGAGCTGTCCGCATCCATTGGACACCCGCTACCTATCCCAGGTCGTCGCTCCATCTTGTGGGGGCCTTCCCACGCTGCGCCGTCCAGTGCGTGGTCGCCATGAGAGAACACGCCGACCCCACCGGTCATCGGTCCTCCGGGCAATATGGCCAGCCCACTGCCACTTCAACCTGGCGATTCTTCGGGCTACGTCAGTCACTTTCGTTCTTCGTAACACTCAAATGACCATTTTTACCCAACAGTGGCAAAAAGTTATGTTACTTATAGTTTTTATCCTTGGTATAGTTTTGATTGCCTTTGCGGTAATTGGATTCCCCGTGGAACGTAACTGAAAAGAGTTGCCTTTTTGGCAGTTTTGATTCCCTAGTTTTTTACTTAAAAAAACAATGTTACGTAACGTGTTGTAAGGAAGACCCCCTCCTACCCCTGTAAGGCATCGTAACGCTTTACGAGACCCCCCCTCCTCCAAAATTGCGTTACGTAATACTTGAACACCCCCTTACTGCATACGAAGCCACACATAGATTAGATTAGATTTATTTATTTCGCAATATTAAATTACAGTACAAATTAGCCTAGCTTAATCTATACAGGGTGGAAAGGGACGACGTTCCATCCCGCTACCGACCGAGTCTACCAACCATTACGATGAACTTTCAGTATGGGACCAACATCGAAAGCGTACATGGAAAATTGACTTTTCCATACTATTGAACTCTAACTAATCACTCACTTTGTATGAGGGGTTAATTTTTTTATTTAATATTTCGATGTTGGTCCCATACTGAAAGTTCATCGTAATGGTTGGTAGAATCGGTCGGTAGCGGGAAGGAACGTCGTCCCTTTCCACCCTGTATGAATTTATATTACGATCGTCAAGTGTATAAAAGTATGAATACAGGATAGATCACTTAAGTAAATAATAATAATAATCTGAAAATGTCACATACAATAATAAGTCAATTAATAACAAAAACAAAATAAACAATGATGTCACAAATAAAACAAAGGAAAATAATCAATGGTGTATACTTAAAAAATAGTAAAAATTACAACAGCTAAAATAGTAATACAATTATAATCAATCCTTAACATTAAATGTCAGTTCCATATATTCATTTACTGAATATAATGGATTATCCAATAAAAAGACTCTCAATCGGCTCTCAAATATTTCGTCACATGGTTCAGTCATACTCAATTGATTGCCATTAGAGTTCATCAACAATTTATTTTTTTATTTACGCGGTAAGGGGTACATTTGTTTCAGATCCTAACCCACAGTTCCGCTCGTATCTGGAGCGCCCCCCGCCTGGTGTCCCTGGGGGCCAGGTCCCCCGACGGGGTGACCCTGAGCCCTCGGGCGCTCCGGCACGCCGCGCAGATCCTGTTGAACATGTTCTGCAACGACCACATGAACTTCAACGACGGCTCGTGCTGTGCCATGCCGGAGCCATATACGCAGCTGCAACTAGTGACGTTCGCCATGTTTCTTGTGTGGTGAGTCCCTAGGGGCCAGGTCCCCCGACGGGGTGACCCTGAGCCCTCGGGCGCTCCGGCACGCCGCGCAGATCCTGTTGAACATGTTCTGCAACGACCACATGAACTTCAACGACGGCTCGTGCTGTGCCATGCCGGAGCCATATACGCAGCTGCAACTAGTGACGTTCGCCATGTTTCTTGTGTGGTGAGTCCCTAGGGGCCAGGTCCCCCGACGGGGTGACCCTGAGCCCTCGGGCGCTCCGGCACGCCGCGCAGATCCTGTTGAACATGTTCTGCAACGACCACATGAACTTCAACGACGGCTCGTGCTGTGCCATGCCGGAGCCATATACGCAGCTGCAACTAGTGACGTTCGCCATGTTTCTTGTGTGGTGAGTCCCTAGGGGCCAGGTCCCCCGACGGGGTGACCCTGAGCCCTCGGGCGCTCCGGCACGCCGCGCAGATCCTGTTGAACATGTTCTGCAACGACCACATGAACTTCAACGACGGCTCGTGCTGTGCCATGCCGGAGCCATATACGCAGCTGCAACTAGTGACGTTTGCCATGTTTCTTGTGTGGTGAGTCCCTAGGGGCCAGGTCCCCCGACGGGGTGACCCTGAGCCCTCGGGCGCTCCGGCACGCCGCGCAGATCCTGTTGAACATGTTCTGCAACGACCACATGAACTTCAACGACGGCTCGTGCTGTGCCATGCCGGAGCCATATACGCAGCTGCAACTAGTGACGTTCGCCATGTTTCTTGTGTGGTGAGTACTCATCAGTCATCATCTAAATAAAAAAAAAAAAAAAAATAAATCAGCCTGTCTAAAACCACACCAAGGTCACGTCACGAGGTGTTTCTCTATTAATATAGGTAATCATTTTATTCATCACCATCATTTATTTTATTTATTTATTAATTTATTAAAACAAAAGTTTACATGACATTACAGTTAAACACCAATGCGTCATGAAACTATAATTATACAATAAAAAAAAATAGAATACAAATACAAAATAGAACATAGAAATTAAAAAAAAAACACATTAATTACATTTAGGCGACACAACTGCGTGGCTTCGTTCCGCATCATAATCATCATCATCATCAGCCTATGATAGTCCACTGCTGGACGTAGGCCTCTCCTACTGACTATGCGTATACACGCTTTAGGAGGTAAATGTCCATAATCACCACGCTGTAATATGTGTACTATGATGACGCTGCTGCCCATCGAATCAAATTAAAGAATAGTCAGTGACACTTCTATCCCTTAGTCGACTATTACGACTCCCGCGTGAAGAGTTGGGGTGGTGACAAATGTATTATTCTTGTGTGGTGAGTCCCTAGGGGCCAGGTCCCCCGACGGGGTGACCCTGAGCCCTCGGGCGCTCCGGCACGCCGCGCAGATCCTGTTGAACATGTTCTGCAACGACCACATGAACTTCAACGACGGCTCGTGCTGTGCCATGCCGGAGCCATATACGCAGCTGCAACTAGTGACGTTCGCCATGTTTCTTGTGTGGTGAGTCCCTAGGGGCCAGGTCCCCCGACGGGGTGACCCTGAGCCCTCGGGCGCTCCGGCACGCCGCGCAGATCCTGTTGAACATGTTCTGCAACGACCACATGAACTTCAACGACGGCTCGTGCTGTGCCATGCCGGAGCCATATACGCAGCTGCAACTAGTGACGTTCGCCATGTTTCTTGTGTGGTGAGTCCCTAGGGGCCAGGTCCCCCGACGGGGTGACCCTGAGCCCTCGGGCGCTCCGGCACGCCGCGCAGATCCTGTTGAACATGTTCTGCAACGACCACATGAACTTCAACGACGGCTCGTGCTGTGCCATGCCGGAGCCATATACGCAGCTGCAACTGTTGACGTTCGCCATGTTTCTTGTGTGGTGAGTCGTCATCAGTCATCAACTAAATAAAAAAAAAAAAAAGTCAGCCTGTTTAAAACCACACCAAGGGCACGTCACGAGGTGTTTCTCTATTAATATAGGTAATAATTTTATTCATCACCATCATAATCATCATCATCAGCCTATGATAGTCCACTGCTGGAGGTAGGCCTCTCCTACTAACTATGCGTATACACGCTTTAGGAGGTAAATGTAGGATCTTGAGGAAAACAATCAGTTTGGTCTTCGGGGTATTTATTTTATAGTAACTTCTTGGTTTAAACAATTTGCGCCATGTAGGATCTTGAGGAAAACAATCAGTTTGGTCTTCGGGGTATTTATTTTATAGTAACTTCTTAGTTTAAACAATTTGCGCCATGTAGGATCTTGAGGAAAACAATCAGTTTGGTCTTCGGGTTATTTATTTTATAGTAATTTCTTAGTTTAAACAATTTGCGCCATGTAGGATCTTGAGGAAAACAATCAGTTTGGTCTTCGGGGTATTTATTTTATAGTAACTTCTTAGTTTAAACAATTTATTAATATTATAATGCGGTAGCGTGCTGTGTTCCTTGGCACGGGTGGATACCAAGAGGCAGCTGTCACACTGACACTTGTCAAGCTTCATTGACAGTGACAGCTGCGTTCTACTAACTATGCTACAGTAAATGCCCATAATCACCACGCTGGGCAAGCGGATCGACGATCGCAGTAATATGTGTACTATGATGACGCTGCTGCCCATCGAATCAAATTAAAGAATGGTCAGTGACACTTCTATCCCTTAGTCGAGTCTTACGACTCCCGCGGGAAGAGTTGGGGTGGTGACAAATGTATTATTCTTGTGTGGTGAGTCCCTAGGGGCCAGGTCCCCCGACGGGGTGACCCTGAGCCCGCGGGCGCTCCGGCACGCCGCGCAGATCCTGTTGAACATGTTCTGCAACGACCACATGAACTTCAACGACGGCTCGTGCTGTGCCATGCCGGAGCCATATACGCAGCTGCAACTAGTGACGTTCGCCATGTTTCTTGTGTGGTGAGTCCCTAGGGGCCAGGTCCCCCGACGGGGTGACCCTGAGCCCTCGGGCGCTCCGGCACGCCGCGCAGATCCTGTTGAACATGTTCTGCAACGACCACATGAACTTCAACGACGGCTCGTGCTGTGCCATGCCGGAGCCATATACGCAGCTGCAACTAGTGACGTTCGCCATGTTTCTTGTGTGGTGAGTACTCATCAGTCATCATCTAAATAAAAAAAAAATAAAAAATAAATCAGCCTGTCTAAAACCACACCAAGGTCACGTCAGGTGTTTCTCTATTAATATAGGTACTCATTTTATTCATCACCATCATTTATTTTATTAATTTATTAATTTATTAAAACAAA
This sequence comes from Thaumatotibia leucotreta, assembly GCA_025490895.1. Classification (NCBI taxonomy): domain Eukaryota; kingdom Metazoa; phylum Arthropoda; class Insecta; order Lepidoptera; family Tortricidae; genus Thaumatotibia; species Thaumatotibia leucotreta. Next base: position 12,268 of record JALPQI010008994.1, read on the forward strand.
AGTTTACATGACATTACAGTTAAACACCAATGCGTCATGAAACTATAATTATACAAAAAAAAATAGAATACAAATACAAAATAGAACGTAGAAATTAAAAAAAAAACACATTAATTACATTTAGGCGACACAACTGCGTGGCTTCGTTCCGCATCATAATCATCAGCCTATGATAGTCCACTGCTGGACGTAGGCCTCTCCTACTAACTATGCGTATACACGCTTTAGGAGGTAGCCCATAATCACCACGCTGGGCAAGCGGATCGACGATCGCAGTAATATGTGTACTATGATGACGCTGCTGCCCATCGAATCAAATTAAAGAATGGTCAGTGACACTTCTATCCCTTAGTCGACTCTTACGACTCCTGAAGAGTTGGGGTGGTGACAAATGTATTATTCTTGTGTGGTGAGTCCCTAGGGGCCAGGTCCCCCGACGGGGTGACCCTGAGCCCTCGGGCGCTCCGGCACGCCGCGCAGATCCTGTTGAACATGTTCTGCAACGACCACATGAACTTCAACGACGGCTCGTGCTGTGCCATGTCGGAGCCATATACGCAGCTGCAACTAGTGACGTTCGCCATGTTTCTTGTGTGGTGAGTCCCTAGGGGCCAGGTCCCCCGACGGGGTGACCCTGAGCCCTCGGGCGCTCCGGCACGCCGCGCAGATCCTGTTGAACATGTTCTGCAACGACCACATGAACTTCAACGACGGCTCGTGCTGTGCCATGCCGGAGCCATATACGCAGCTGCAACTAGTGACGTTTGCCATGTTTCTTGTGTGGTGAGTCCCTAGGGGCCAGGTCCCCCGACGGGGTGACCCTGAGCCCTCGGGCGCTCCGGCACGCCGCGCAGATCCTGTTGAACATGTTCTGCAACGACCACATGAACTTCAACGACGGCTCGTGCTGTGCCATGCCGGAGCCATATACGCAGCTGCAACTAGTGACGTTCGCCATGTTTCTTGTGTGGTGAGTACTCATCAGTCATCATCTAAATAAAAAAAAAAAAAAAAATAAATCAGCCTGTCTAAAACCACACCAAGGTCACGTCACGAGGTGTTTCTCTATTAATATAGGTAATCATTTTATTCATCACCATCATTTATTTTATTTATTTATTAATTTATTAAAACAAAAGTTTACATGACATTACAGTTAAACACCAATGCGTCATGAAACTATAATTATACAATAAAAAAAAATAGAATACAAATACAAAATAGAACATAGAAATTAAAAAAAAAACACATTAATTACATTTAGGCGACACAACTGCGTGGCTTCGTTCCGCATCATAATCATCATCATCATCAGCCTATGATAGTCCACTGCTGGACGTAGGCCTCTCCTACTGACTATGCGTATACACGCTTTAGGAGGTAAATGTCCATAATCACCACGCTGTAATATGTGTACTATGATGACGCTGCTGCCCATCGAATCAAATTAAAGAATAGTCAGTGACACTTCTATCCCTTAGTCGACTATTACGACTCCCGCGTGAAGAGTTGGGGTGGTGACAAATGTATTATTCTTGTGTGGTGAGTCCCTAGGGGCCAGGTCCCCCGACGGGGTGACCCTGAGCCCTCGGGCGCTCCGGCACGCCGCGCAGATCCTGTTGAACATGTTCTGCAACGACCACATGAACTTCAACGACGGCTCGTGCTGTGCCATGCCGGAGCCATATACGCAGCTGCAACTAGTGACGTTCGCCATGTTTCTTGTGTGGTGAGTCCCTAGGGGCCAGGTCCCCCGACGGGGTGACCCTGAGCCCTCGGGCGCTCCGGCACGCCGCGCAGATCCTGTTGAACATGTTCTGCAACGACCACATGAACTTCAACGACGGCTCGTGCTGTGCCATGCCGGAGCCATATACGCAGCTGCAACTAGTGACGTTCGCCATGTTTCTTGTGTGGTGAGTCCCTAGGGGCCAGGTCCCCCGACGGGGTGACCCTGAGCCCTCGGGCGCTCCGGCACGCCGCGCAGATCCTGTTGAACATGTTCTGCAACGACCACATGAACTTCAACGACGGCTCGTGCTGTGCCATGCCGGAGCCATATACGCAGCTGCAACTAGTGACGTTCGCCATGTTTCTTGTGTGGTGAGTCGTCATCAGTCATCATCTAAATAAAAAAATAAAAAAAAATCAGCCTGTCTAAAACCACACCAGGGTCACGTCACGAGGTGTTTCTCTATTAATATAGGTAATAATTTTATTCTCTCTTCTTCATCGTACTCTTCATTCCTGAAGGTCGTGCCTTTCTTGATACGCCTTTACTGAGACTGTGACGAGATCCTTCCACCCTGCTCTATCTTCGGCTTGTCTCAAGACTCTCAAGGCTGTCGGTATAGTGAGTCCGGTCAAATCTTTTATTTGGTCCGCCCAACGAGTAGGTGAACGGCCTCTTCGTCTTTTTCCATCTACCTTGCCTACCACAACTAACTATAATTAACTAACTATAATTTTATTCATCACCATCATAATCATCATCATCATCAGCCTATGATAGTCCACTGCTGGACGTAAACCTCTCCTACTTTTTGATTTTTATTTATTTTATAACATTAAACAACAAAGTGTACCACAATACAAATGATTCGCCAAACTGCGGAGCAGTTTGTTGGTGATGAGCTCGCTCGAGTTGCTAATTGGTACTTAGGTACATTTGCACTATCCTACTGTACCGGCATGGCCATATTTTATGCACAAGAAAACAAGGTAAACAGCTAGTATACAGTGTGTTACCATGACCCAGGCTCTTACGAAAATGGGTAATAATACGCATTACTGGCAATCGTTTTCAAGTATTAAGAGTTGACAAATATTTAAATTAACTGTACAATTATTTTTATTTCGTTCGAACCATCAATGCAACGCGTGTACTGCTTAGTTGTCAAACGTTGCGAGTAGCTGCGATCTGTCATTGTCAAGTGCCAATTAACGATTTATTTTGAAGTACATTGCTTCTCAATTAACTTTTCTTAGAAAGTTAATTACTTTTAAAATTAGGATTTTTAAACAAATAATGCACATGGTTTGGCTAAGAATCTGCATCGGTTTACTAATGTTTGGCAAATAATTTTTCCCAAAGTATCACATCGCAAACTATTTTTCCCAAATTTTCATTTGGCAAAAATTCAATTGTCAAAACTACCTATCGCAATTTTACAGTTAGCAAGCCTTTTTGTTGGCAAGCGATTGTTTAGCAAAGAATTACTTGGTCGTTTTTATTTTCCCAAAATATTTTTTGGCAAATGCATCGTTTGGCGTAACATACTAATCCCAAAATATTGTATGGCATACGATTTATACCGCATATACAATATTACATCGCAACCAATTTTTCGGGTACAGTTTGAGGCGAATTTTATGTTTTTTTTTTAATAAAAGCTCACACGGGGTTTTATATTATGTTGATAAACAATTAAAAGTCGGGTTCTAAACAGTAATTTAGATGAAACTGATGAGGGAACGCAATGCCGAGGGAATAACAAAACAGTCGGTTCTGGCGCTGTATGGTCGCAGTTTCACCTAACACTCCTCCTCGCTTCGCTCGTCGTCGTACCTAACGGTGGCTCTGGGATAGTTTTTTTATGAAAATTAAAATAAAAATATAGTTTTTTTATCCGTGGCTATCTGTGCCTTCTTAGTACCTACCAATAAAAAATATGAATAGTGATCATTATGGTGGATTTTATTTTCTCACTTCATTCATTATGATACCAATTATTCATGAAATACGTTTTTTAACCGACTTCAAAAAGGAGGAGGTTAACAATTCGTCGAAATCTTTTTTTTTTTTTTATGTATGTTCCCCGATTACTCGAAGACGCGTGGACCAATTAGAAAAATTCTTTTTTTGTTTGAAAGGGTATACCTTCTAGTTGGTCCCATTGTCAACGAATTCTGATCTGATGATGGGATCCTGGAGAAATCGAGGGAACTCTTCAAATGTTGTAGGCACACATGACATTTTTCATTTATTTTCGAAGACTAATCAAGTATTTGCGTCTATTCATGAACATTTTAAGTTGGTGATCTGATGATGGAAGGTACAACTCCTTAGCAATTAGGAGTTGGGGGATAATTCTTTAAGTATAACATATTTCATGTATTTTGGAAGCTGTTCGCGTATTTGCGTTTAGGTGGTCATCCTTTCATGTCGGTGAGCTGATGATGGAAGGTACAACTCCTTAGAGATTAGGAGTTGGGGGATAATTCTTTAAATATAACATAGTTCATATATTTTGGAAGCTATTTGAGTATTTGCCTTTAGGTGGTCATAGTCTCATGTTGGTGAGCTGATGACGAAAGGTATAACTCCTTAACGATTAAGTAATTCTTTGAATGTAACAACTGTCATACATTTTTGAGATCTATTCAAGTTTTTGCTTAGTAGTTATGACATGTTGGTTAGCGGTTAGTGATTCTTTAAATAATATAGGCATGCTAAGGCTTGGAAGCTATTTGAATATTTGCCTTTAGGTGGTCATCCTTTCATGTTGGTGAGCTGATGATGAAAGGTACAACTCCTTAGAGATTAGGAGTTGGGGGACAATTCTTTAAATATAACATATTTCATGTATTTTGGAAGCTATTCGAGTATTTGCGTTTAGGTGGTCATCCTTTCATGTCGGTGAGCTGATGATGGAAGGTACAACTCCTTAGAGATTAGGAGTTGGGGGATAATTCTTTAAATATAACTTAGTTCATATATTTTGGAAGCTATTTGAGTATTTACCTTTTAGTGGTCATAGTCTCATATTGGTGAGCTGATGACGAAAGGTATAACTCCTTAACGATTAAGTAATTCTTTGAATGTAACAACTGTCATACATTTTCGAGATCTATTCAAGTTTTGCTTAGTAGTTATGACATGTTGGTTAGCGGTTAGTGATTCTTTAAATAATATAGGCATGCTAAGGCTGTTACCTATAATCTTTGAAATTATTCATACCTACTGATGATACACTGTATATCTCCTCGATAATGGGATAATTCTTTGAATATTTAAGTTATCCAGTTCAGGTTTTCTGGCCTATTACAGTGCAGTGCATACTAAATAACGATTTTACACTACTAAAAAGCGTAAAATAAAATATTTTAAAATAAAAATAAAACCGCCTTCAAAAATTCGCCCGAACTAAAATGTAAAAAATAATTTTATTTCCTACTTCTTAGGTTTTCCTACCCAAACCTTTAAACCTAGGTATCCTACAGGTATCCTACAGATTTCTTAGAAGTCGGTGCCAAGCCAAATACGTTCATAGGTATATACTCGTATTAGATAGAGCTTTGTAACTTACTGTCAGTCCGATTATGTTGTTATCAACAGAATGATCTACCTCAGTCATTTTGATTAAAGCATAACCGGTGTGACAGTAAGTTCTATGACTTTACTATAGACAAAAATCTATCAAATACGGTCATATACTCGCGAAGTGAACATATTTGGCTTGGCACCGACTTCTAAGAAATCTGTAGGATACCTGTAGGATACCTAGGTTTAAAGGTTTGGGTAGGAAATCCTAAGAAGTAGGAAATAAAATTATTTTTTACATTTTAGTTCGGGCGAATTTTTGAAGGCGGTTTTATTTTTATTTTAAAATATTTTTGTTCCAGGCAAGTTCAAGCCAAGGGTTGTGCAAAAAAGTACGAAATCCCTGTATAGACCTACGAACTTAAAAATAATATTATCATTTGCCAGGCTTTTGCTATAAGAAGAACTTGCGAAGTATCAAATTTGGGATTTTTTTTTTGGATTTTAACTTATGACAAAATAAAACATTTGCTTAATAAGCATTTGCTTAATAAAATCTTGACGAAGTGAAACTTTGCAAAATAAAAATTTGCCAAATGAATAAAATGAGAAATGTAACTTTGCTAAAGATTTGTTTGGGAAATGAGACTATTGCGATAAGTTATTTGGGAAGTCATATTTGGGAAACATAATTTGCCAAATGGCAGTACACCATCTGCATCTCAATCCTCGGTTCAAATAAAAGCCTGCATCATGTTAACACACTGTATTTTGTTTAACTGGTGGCGCAGGCGCGGAACAGCAGAACAGTGATTCTACTACCTTCATTCTAATTACACTAAGAATATACAGGTGTTTTGCGTATCAAATCAAATTATTTATCAACTACATAAAGAAATGCCCATAATCACCACGCTGGGCAAGAGGATTGGCGATCGCAGTAATGTATCCACTATGATGACACTGCTGCCCATCATCAATCAAATTAAAGAATGGTAAGTGACACTTCTATCCCTTAGTCGACTCTTACGACTCCCGCGTGAAGAGTTGGGGTGGTGACAAATGTATTCATCTTGTGTGGTGAGTGCCGTTTCGATATTTTCAGTCAATTGTACGAGGAAATTAATTCGCGTACCATTTCGGACTTTATCTCGGTGACAATCGATATGAAGATCGCTAGGAACCTCATATTGCTGGTAATGGTACGTAAGGCAAATTAAGGTGTATAATTATATAAATGCTCAAAAGTATGTGAAAAGTCCACGGAAAGAACATATCTAGTCAATTCAAATTACAGAAGGAAAAACCACCTTAATTTGCCCTGATTTTTTAAAACACTGGACATATTTTTCCGTAGACCCTTCATGTGCACTTTAATCCTATGTAATAAGAACGTAATTTATTTATAAGAGGATTTTTCCAGTACATATTTTTACACTTGACTGTACATAATTGAATTTCCTTGACTGTACACTCGATTGGAACCCTGCCTAGGGTTAAACCAAATCCAAATAACAAATAAAAACAACTTGTAAAATATAACCATTATTATCAACATCAAATACCAGTAACAAAGAAATGAAATGAGGCCCATTTCAAATATAAATAATCGTCTTATTATAATTATTTTCGTTGTCTTGTTTCACATCACTCTGTTTCGACTCAATATATACAGGGCGTCCCACGCCGATGCCACATGGAGGGATTTTTATTTGTTATTTGGATTTGGTTTAACCGGGTCTATATCGGGTGGCATAATGTTTTTATTTCGAAAAATTTGTCGCATAACAACTTTACGCCGAAAAATGAATGGCATAAACATTGTTGCGCATATTTTTGCTATGCCGAAATTGTTAATCCTAACTTGGTTGTTCCTAAATATTGTTTGTCCTAATGATTTTCGTGTCTAATGTATATGTATCGAAAAATTATTGTGCATAATGGTGATGTTCCTACTATTTAATGTACTAATAGTGATTACCTACCTTTAACTAGCTTTAAAAATATTTTTTTATTCCTTATACTTAACTATTACTAAATAATTCGCCCTGCTGTCCAAAGAATTTAAGTGAGCAATTTTGACCTGGGAACCGGTCGACGAAGCCCCGCTTCGTCCGGGGCTTCTATTTCCGCTCTAAGGGATAAAAGGTACCTAACGGACCTATCCAGGTTAAGATAGGGGATGTTCAGATTATTTCTTTTTTAATGCGGGGGGCTTCGCCCCCCGAGCCCCCCTGGTGGGGGGCTTCGCCCCCCCCCCCGTCCCCCCTTTTTTTGGCTTTGTAAGTATGAGGATGCGTAAACAATTGATTAAAAATACTTAAGTATTTAAAGACTACGCCATTCACTCCGCCCTAGTTTCGAAACCTAACCAATCCACGTCGGTTTTACCCTGGTTTATTACTTGAACATTTTTTTAACCATTCACCCTGTTGTTCAAATGTTTTGCATGTTGTTATTAAAATGCCTTTTTGAATGAAATTTTGGACATGATAAAAGTAGGCGCAGTGAAAATTGACAGTTCGAGTAGTAGGGAAAACAATATTTATTACAATGAACATTAGGATTATTATGCTTTAGGTCATTCGACATTCGAGTAATCAATATTAGAATAAATATGGTGTAGGTATTTTAAACGTGTATGCGCAAAAATAAGTAGGCTAAACAAGTAGTATGCCATGTAACATTATGCCATACATTCTCGGCCAAAAAATTTTAGGACAATCGACGTTATGCGACACGACAGGCACCCGGTTTAACCCTAGGCAGGGTTCCAATCGAGTGTACAGTCGAGGAAATTTAATTATGTACAGTTATAAATAATTAATTTTATCCGTGCGGTGACGGAGTAAGAATACAAAAATCACCGCCCCTCTCTTCCCGTGGGTGTCGTAGGAGTCGACTAGGGGAAATACTGAGTATCCAGCTTCTCAGCCGGTGGTAGGGTATTTTTACTAGTACCCGCCTGGTTGGCTACCACCGTACATTCGGTGTAAACGCCCGTGAAATGACTTACCTTCGTGTTTGCCGTGTTTCGGGGTCAGCCGGTGTATTTACCAGCATCTAGCGGGCCAGCAAGGCGGTGGCAACTAACAGGTTACTATTGTCTCCTGTTCGTTGCCGCCGCGATTTGGGCTCTACTTTTCACTTACGATCAGGTGGAGTGGAGCCACTTATTTGTTGTGCCAACGTTATTTTTATTGGGTCGGCAACGCGCATGTGACACCCTGAGGTTGCAGGCGCCCATAGGCTACGGTGACTGCTTTCCATCAGGCGGGCCGTATACTTGTTTGCCACCGACGTGGTATAAAAAAAAAAAATAATAATAATTATGTATAGTTTAATTATGTATTTGCTATCTATGAAGATAGCAAATTTTACTGAAAGAAGACTTCATTTTATTTTTAAAACTGAATAAAACAGCATACATTTTTTTTTGCAATTTTATTAAGTCTTAAAAATAAAATGAAATCTTCTTTCAGCAATATACGCTATCTATGATATTTAAGGTACTTTCCCTCCATGTGGCATAGCCGTGGGACGCCCTGTATATAAAAAAAATCCGGTGCAGTTGTATTTCTTTTTCACGCAAAATTTTAAATCATACATAAGAAATTGAAAACAAAACATCATCTCATACAAAAATCACCACTCCGTCACGTTTTTCCGGGACACAAAATAAGACAACGACAAGAATTTTGACCAAGTTATCTTCTTTCTTTCAGCGGGGTCCTAGCCGGTATAAAAGCGACTTGGAGTTGGTCGCAAACAATACAACAACGAATCGGGGGCTACTCTCTCGTGTCACCCCCTTCACCCCCCACCGCGTCGCCTTTAGCCGCCCTCGCTAAACTCGGCATGATCATGGCATACTTCTACCTCTGCGATCGAACTAATTTCTTTATGAAGGAGAATAAATATTATTCGGAATGGAGCTTTTGGCTGCCGGTGGGCTATGTGTTCGCGCTGGGGCTGTTTTTTACGGATGATTCTGTGTCTACTAGGTGAGTTTTATTTTTGGATTAACTATTTTTGTCTTAGTGGTGAACCTTAACCTCTCGTGTGCCTCTGTACGCGGATCCACGTTCCGGCATACAAGGGATTAATGACCACCTATAATCTGTCGTAGGTATTTGACCAAATGTTAACAACACAGAATTAGATTTGGATAGAAGAAACAAGTTCATTCATTTGTATGGCGGCCGAGCGTGTCAGATTTTGTACTGTTTTTGTGTTGTTGCAATTAATATTACTTAAGGACGCATTATTAATGTTTTTGTTCACTTCAACATACAAAATTTGACGCCCGAAAGCTGCAAGCTGCGATTAAAAGACGGACAACTTAGTAGATTTTACTGAGTTCATTTGACACGCTAAGTAAGGTGTGAAATCGAATTGAAGATCAAAAATGTAAACAAATGGGATACCACCACAAAAAAATAATCACGAGAGGGGGTAATCTAAAATAAAATGGTAATGGTAAGGGTAATCTTATAAAAAATGCGTATTTACCGTCACTGACGGTACGTAGAACTTTAAATATTTTAGAATTTTTTAATATAAAACATTAAGCGAAATATATAATTTTTTTAATCATATATTTCGCTACTTTTAATAAAATGTAAGGTGTTTATTTTATACTACTTGCAATGATAAGAAATCTTAAACATTTGGTCCGCAGTTATAACAATAACTAGTTTATTCGTAATTTAATACGGTAACTACACTAAGAACCATTTAAGAGGGTTCGTATTTAAAACTATGTACTTCAAAAATCAAAATAAGAGGGTGCACTAAATTACTGTTTTATGAATTCATAAAAACTAAAATTTTGCATTACAAAATACATTAATACAGATTTTAGTATTTTTACCTACAAATCAATCATTGTCATGTTTTAATCGAAATGGATTCGATCGTAACTATAGATATAGTATATAGTTAGTATATAGTAGTATATAGTTTTTTGCAGTCATCTGTCAGTACGAGTAATAGTGCACTCATAGTTTTAATGTGTAAACCGTGAAAATAGTGTGTGATTTGTTCAAAAACTATTATAATTGTGTACACAAACCTCAAGTGAACCACATATATTGTTATCCTTGGTGGAAAATAAGTGCACAATGTAATATTTTACGTAAACGAGGATGCAATCCTAGACTTGTTTTAAGGCATACCCTCGAATTTCAACATCATAATGAACTGTCAATAACAATGTGACATTCGTTCAAACTGAGTGTTGCCAGTAATGAGTACCGATTCCCGCAATGAAATCCCCCAAAATAGGGGAAATGATACCCCAAAAAATAAAAATTTAGTACAACAAGTGTTTCACAAAAGCATGTTCCAGACCGAAAACAAGACAACAACGGAAAAAAATACATATGCATTTTGTCAAAACAAATCGATCCAAATATCAGGAAACCAAAATGAGCCTGAAAGTATGGAAGAACTGAATGAAGAACATGTTCAGGAGAACACAACTCATCCTTGCCCTGATTGGCAAAGAGCCCCGAGTTCAAGAAACGACAAGCGTAGAGCATCCAACTCGCCTAACCAAGAGCGTAAAAAAATCCCCAGTAATAGGTTTGAAAATTTACCTCTTGATACCCCAGATGTTAATGTGGAGCAGGCTGAACAACCTGAAAAAGACCCTAAACCGCCACCTCTAATACTCTCTGGAATAGAAAACGTCTGTAAACTCAGGGAGACCATTGAAAGCACTCTAGACAATAGCCAATACTCTATCAAGATACCAAATAAAAATAAATTGATTGTCAACTGCAAATCCATAGAGTCGTACAAGAAATTGATGACACTAGCCCGTGAAAAAAATATCATTGGGCACACCTTCACAAATAAAAAAGATAAATGCTACAGGATTGTTATCAAAAACTTACACCACACAACACCTCACAATGCAATAATTGAAGAAATTTTAAAAACCGGTAATGTTGTCTCCGGAGAAATTATAAATGCAAAAATTGGTCGAGAAAAACTACCAAGTTCCACCTTTTTCGTCAACTTACTACCTGGTCCGAATAACAGAGAAGCTAAAAACATTAAATATATTTATAATACCTTAGTTAAAATAGAAGACCCCAGAAAAAGTAAAACTATAGTCCAGTGTACTAGGTGTCAGCAATATCTCCATACTAAAAACAACTGCCTGAGACCATACCGATGTGTGAAATGTGCAGGATCCCATCCATCATCAGAATGTGGGAAAGATCCAAAAACTCCAGCAACTTGTGCTCTTTGTCTGTGTGATCACCCTGCTAGCTACAAAGGCTGTGAAGTTTACCAGGAAATTTTAGCTAGAGTAAAAAAGGGAAAAAGGCCAAATATGAGCAAAGAGAATCAACAAAAAACAATAGAAAAAAATGAACAATTGCATAACGAGAGACCTCAGTTGACTGTCAATGACCAAACATTTCCTCCACTCCGCAGAAACACTATTCAAGAAGGTCGCTCCTGGACGGCACATAGAGACCCCGAAAGACCCAGCTATTCTGAAAGACTACAAAATAAGAACGAATGTCAAAATGACATTGAGCCAACACAAGTCTTACAAGACTTTATATTACAGCAAACACAAAAAATGGATATATTACTTCAACAAATAGGCTCTTTAATGAGTCTTTTAACTACACTGATAAATAAGATGACAAAATGATTTCCTTAAACATTGCAACCTGGAACATTAACGGCCTTCCGCCTAATACTCAAGAAGCCGAAATATTGCTAAAACTGCACGACTTGGATATACTTCTTATATCAGAATCACATTTCACCGCCAGAAGTCTAGTTCGGATTAAAGATTATTGTATATACAATACTAACCACCCCGATGGGACAGCTCATGGTGGTACAGCTATCATTATAAAAAAATCAATTAAGCATTACGAACTTCCTTGCTATCGGACAGAACAAATACAGGCCACCACAGTATGTATTTATACAAGTAATGGAAATCTTAATATATCCTCTGCTTATTGTCCCCCTAAGCACAAAATCACAGATAAACTATTTACAGACTATTTTAAAAGCCTAGGTAATCGCTTTGTTGCTGGAGGTGACTGGAACTCGAAACACACTTACTGGGGTTCCAGGTTAATCACTACAAGAGGGAGGGCATTGAAACATAGTATTGACATGAACTCTATAACCCCAATTGCACCGAAAGAACCGACACACTGGCCGACTGACACAAACAGGTTGCCGGACTTAATAGATTTTTTCCTAACCAAGGGACTAACTGGGTTATACCTACATGCCAAAACCTGCCTAGACGGTTCGTCTAACCACGTACCAGTGTTACTAACCATGAGCACCATCGCCCTTAAAGAAGAAATCCAACCTAAGCTATACAATAGACTTACAGACTGGAACATATTTCGTGAACTCCTGGAACATAAATTGAACCTAAATATTCCGCTTAAAACCCAAGAAGATATAGAAAATGCAGTCACAACGTTCACCAACGCTATACAGGTTGCCTGTTGGAAATCTACTCCTGAAATTATAGCCAGGCCAAACAATAAGTCTATACCACTAGAAATAAAACAAATGGTTCTAGAAAAAAGGAGGCTTCGTCGTGTCTGGCACAGTACACGTCGTGATGATGATAAACGGATCTTTAATAGAATGGCAAACAAACTAAAAATAATGATTAAGGAAGCTAAAAATGAGACGCTGCAAGCGCAGTTAATGACGTTGACCCCTACACCGCATTCAAGCTACTCCCTGTGGAAAATAACAAAGAACTACAACGGGCCTCAAAATGTAAAACCACCTATTAAACTAACAAACAACACTTGGGCCAGAACGAACCAACAAAAGGCGGATGTTTTCGCTGGACACTTGAGTGAAGTATTTACACCCAATGACACCGACTCTCCAGAACTAGAAAATGACATAGACATTGTACTTACGCAGCCTTTCCAAATGGATCTTCCAATAAAACCAACAAGCCCGAATGAAGTGTCAAAACATATTAAGTTACTGAAGGACAAAAAAGCTCCTGGGTTTGACCTAATTACAAAAGAGATTCTAAAAGAACTACCAAAAAAGGCTCTAGTTCTTACTGCTACAATCTTCAATAGTATTTTTAGAACTGGCTATTACCCTTACCTTTGGAAGGTCTCCCAAATACAAATGCTGCACAAGCCAGGAAAACCCACACACAATGTAACATCTTATAGACCAATAAGCCTGTTGCCTCTGCTTTCTAAGCTCTTTGAGAGGATTCTTCTGGAAAGACTACTGCCAATATTAACAGCAAACAGCATAATACCAGAACACCAATTTGGTTTTAGAGCACACCATGCTACAACTGAACAAATCCATAGAGTATATTACACAATCAGAAATTCTCTGGAACGTAAAGAGTACTGTTCTTCAGCTTTTCTTGATGTCCAGCAAGCATTCGACAAGGTATGGCATAAAGGCCTATTGTACAAAATAAAAACTCTCATTCCACACCCATACTATCCACTGCTAGAATCCTATCTATGCGAAAGAATTTTCCAAGTGAAGGAAGGTGACAGTACTTCAAAATTCTTTAAGACAAGAGCCGGAGTACCCCAGGGATCTGTTCTGGGGCCAGTGCTGTATGTCCTCTACACTTCAGATTTGCCAGAAGTCCCTGGAGTAATTACTGCAACCTTTGCTGACGATACAGCCATCCTTGCTAGCAGTAGTAGCATAGATAAAGCCTCAGAAAAATTACAGAAAGGGCTTGACGCAATCCATACATGGCAAAAAATGTGGCGTATAAAAGCCAGCGCTTCCAAATCTACACACGTGACCTTCGCGCTGAGAAAAGGTGATTGTCCAGCCGTCAAATTGGGTGACCACATACTCCCACACAACAATGAAGTCAAATACCTGGGCATGTATTTGGACCGCAGACTCACATGGAAGAAGCACATTCAAACAAAGAGACTTGAGGTGAACCATAGATATAAAGGATTGTATTGGTTGCTTAACAGAAATTCAAAGCTGTCAATCGACAACAAATTATTGATATATAAAGCTATAATCAAACCTATCTGGACATACGGGATACAACTCTGGGGCTCTGCATGTACCTCTAATATCAATATGATACAACGCCTACAGAATTGCATATTAAAGAGCATATCAAACGCACCATGGTTCATTACAAATACAGAAGTTCACAAATACTTACATATGAACACTGTGAAAGAAGAGTTCGAGTTTAACATCAAGAACTACAGAGATCGCCTTAAAATCCATCCAAACCAGCTTGCAGTTAAACTTACTGTCCCAGGCTACTGTAAGCGACTAAAACGCCGAGACATTTTCGAACAGTCCACAGAGTAGCAGAATACAATGGACTGCTGCTTTTTTCCAAAAGGAGCGGGTATCAGTGGAGATCTGCTTGCAACGACATTAGTACACTGCAACAAATCTGCTTATAGTATGAAAACTGATCGCAGATATTAAAAAAACTATAGATGAAGACTGGAATTTGTTCCCCGACTACCCTAAAGATGAAAATAACACGACATTCATTTTCAAACATTGACTATGTTGATTATTTACATCATTCTAGCAAATTTTCTAGGTTTTATTTTTGTAATCAGGAACCATGTACACTCAGACGTATGTTATATACGATATTTATTGTCATATCCAAAAATATGTTAACGACTGTGACACTTTGTGTATCGAACATACTTTGACTTTCGCGTATCTACATCTACACATAAAACATTGTCTTAAGTTAAGTACCTGTAAGGATAGTTGTAAGTGTAGATATAAATAAAATAAAATAAAAAAACAATCTCAAAATGCGACGTTAATTTACAAAGGTGTTAAAAACTATATTCGATATAAAACGTTTTAGAGCCCTGGAATGTCACTTTAACATTGACTTTTTAATGTCATGTCATTGTCATTGATTGTTTACATTTTTGATCTCGAATTCCATTTCAGAGCTTAGATACGTTTGCTTGATCTATGGTATATATGACATCTGTGGTTAACAAAATCTACCCTCAACTGGGTTTTAAATACAGCTGAAGGTAGATGAAACATGACATGATCAAATAAAGTAGGTTAATGTCACATTGTTGAGTTATACATGTGGTTTTGTATTTATTCACTAATAAATGTTATTTCTACTCGAAAATATTAAAATTGTATGTTTACATATATAAAATACCTTAAACAACAGACTAGTCAGACTTTAAATAAAAATGAATCCTGATATGAAATAATTAGTGTTCATATTTGAACGACTCGTGACAAATGCCCATGACCGAGATAAAAGTTAAATTATTGTACCCTCAGCTCAGACCGATAAAAAGTGAAAACCATCAGCTTAATATATCATTTAAATTTAATACGGTGTCATAATTACTTCTTACTTCACTTATTTGCGAGGCTACAATTTTCTGGGTTCACTTTTATTACTCGATGTAAAGAATAAGAGTAATTATTTACTATTTCCGAACTTTACGATACCTACTAATGTATTTCGATGTATTTTTCGGAAATATATCGTCTGTTAATCCAACTTTTAGAAATATGACGTCGAAGTGTTAGCTTTTGATAAAAGTAATCATTTCGCATCCTTTTTACACCCAAATTTGTTTGCCAAACAAACACTATTGCGTCTTGGCTCTTCTGATTGATAATCCACCCTGTATATCTATCCAGGGTGCTTCACCGCGAACAGACGAACGAGTGGAAGGGCTGGATGCAACTGGTGATCTTGGTGTACCAAGTGACGGGTGCCAGCAAAGTGCTGCCGATATATATGTTGGTTCGGGCGCTCGTTTCTGCCTATCTGTTCCTTACGGGTGAGTTTAATTATTATTTTATTTAGAACTAGCGACCCGCCCCGGCTTCGCACTATACCTACATAAAAACCTTCCTCTTGAATTACTCTACCTATATATTTTTAATAGCAAAAATAAAAAAAAACTTTAAAGTGCATTTTTTGCGATAGTTTGATTAATAAAATCCTTTTTTTGTGCATTCAAAACATCAAAAAAAAACTAAAAAAATATTTTGCAGATTTGACCAAAACTCATTTAACATTTCTTGCTTCTTTTAGTCTCAAGAATGCTGTTAGAATTTTTCCCTTTCCTAGTGGGCACCTTTTATATGGTCGTAAACCTGTATTATCAAATCACGATTAGAATGGGATTCGAAAGTACTGTTGACACAATAGTGTATACGTCAATCTAGGATATTTTCATAGTTATATTCATATACTCCTGGTTTAAGTGCCGAGACTTACACACAATAGATTAATTCATCACTCACTACATCTATAAATAACTCTTTTCTAGGTAAATGAAGTGTCATTTGTTGTGTCAACAGTACTTTCCAATCCCTTTCTGATTCCGGTTTGATAATACGTATGTTATTGTTTCCAGGTTACGGCCACTTCACGTACACGTGGAAGACAGGAGATACAAGCCTCGTGCGATATTTCCGTGTCATTTTCAGACTGAACTTCCTCACCGTCGTCCTCTGTCTGACCATGAACAGGCCATATCAGTTCTACAGCTTTATACCGCTCGTCTCATTCTGGTATACGCTGGTAAGTACAAATTCTCATGAAATAAAACTATGAAAACGGATAAACTCGCGTATATTAACTAATTTTAACTTCATTTCGACGTTTCATTCGACGTTCCGAAGAAAATATTACAAGTTCTCAATTTAACACGTTCGCCTCCAGTACTGTTTCACTAAGCGTTAATACTATGCCGATCGAAATTATCTAATAGAACTCCTATGCCAGTGACACGCATGTGTGACTGAACAGATTGTACTCTTATGCCAGTGACACAGCACTTGTGTCAAAAACGTTCGTATTTCTACGGCACTGGCATAGGTGGAAGAACTTGATTTATGCTAGTGGCATAAGAATAAGGTTACTCTGATCACGTATGTGTGTCACTGGCATAGGAATCTGATTTTGTTGGTCACACACGCTGTCACCGTCGTCGAACGTGTTAAATGCTAGATGTCATACCACAGAAAAAATACCGAAGTTTATCGATAGGCATCAGCCGCGAAAGCTGAGGACGTGGGTTCAAATCCCACCTCCGGCGTTGGTAAAAATACCGATTTTTTCTTTGGTATTGCATCTAGTATTTAAATTTATGTACACAGTATTCATATACCAAAGAAAAACACTACTACTAGTAACACTAGGTTTACTACGTTGAAAAAAAATACAACTCAATAAATATTTGATAAAACAATTTGAGTAGTTCCACAAAAAGCATACAATTTATAATTTTAATACGTCATCTTTCAGCTGGCTTATGTCTCCATTTTTTAGTTTATAACATAGTTTTATTTCATGTGTAATCTTACGTGTCGATTACACATGAAATAAAACTATGAAAACAGATAAACTCTGCGTGGACTGCTGGGGTCACCCGCAGATCACAAATCCTGTAAAGTGTTCAAAACGTCGGAATGAAGTTGGAAAATATGTGCATTGTGTGGTAAATAACTTACAGGGTTAAATAACTTGTAAAGTCATAATTTTCACAATTTCTTTCAGATGTTCGTAATCTTCGCGCTACCCCCCGACATTGCACCATCATCTACCCACACAGTGGAAACCAAACCCTACCAGTATCTATACATCGCGGTCAAGGTCATCGGTCTACTCAGCATAGTGACAGTTCTGTACATGAGCGAATTCTTCTTCCAGAAGATATTTGTGACGAGGCCGTGGAAAGCGCTTTTCGTTAACTCTGATGACGATATACATCAGTGGTGGCTGAGGTGGAAGCAGGATCGGTGAGTGGCTAATATGGGACAAATGTGGGACATTTGTGGGGCAAATATGGGACATATTTGGGACAAATTGTAGGATAAGTGCGGTGGAGGCAGGATCTGCGAGTCTGGACAAAATTGAGCCAAATCATAGGCTAATCAATCATACTGAGCAGGATCGGTGAGTGACTAATATGGGACAAATGTGTCACAAATATGCGACATATTTGTGACAAAAGTGCAAAAGTGTTGCGTTGGAACCAGGATCGATGAGTTGTGAAAAATTATGGGTAAGTATGAGACTTATCAAGGGACAAATCATACAGGATCGATGAATTGAGGTAAAATAGGTGACAAATATGAGACAAATCATAAGACAATCATACACAACTATTGAGGTGAAAACAGAATCAGCGAGTTGGGGCGAATTATGCGACAAAACAAAGGACAGTTATACACCAATGTTGAGGTGAAAGGATCGGTAAGTTGATTTTTTTATGTGCAATTGTACCATCTACCTGATAGACGCTAGTACTTATACATCGCGGTCAAGGTCATCGGTCTACTCAGCATAGTGACAGTTCTGTACATGAGCCAATTCTTCTTCCAGAAGATATTTGTGACGAAACCGTGGAAGGCGCTGTTTGTTAATTCTGATGACGATATACATCAATGGTGGCTGAGGTGGAAGCAGAATCGGTGAGTGGCTAGTGTAGGGCAAATGGGACAAATATGAGTTGTGTAAAATTATGGGTAAGTGTGAGACTTATCAAGGGACAAATCATACAGGATCGATGGTTTGAGCTAAATAGGGGATAATATGAGACAAATTATAGGTCAAAATAACGCAATAAGAACAATCATACGGAATTGTCGCAGTGGAGACAGGGTCGGTGGGTTGAGGCAAATTAGGGGACAAACATTACAAAAAGTTATTGTGAAGTAAATCCCTTAGTTTCGATTTGAATATAATGTTGTATTTAATATTTTTTTAATTTAGTGTCCTGTCTCAGCAAAACAATATTGTTGAAAAATCGAGGTAGATAATAGTACATTACGACACAAGTGCGAAAAACATGAAATTCGAAACGAGTGGCGATGTTTTAAATCGACACGAGTTACCAATTTCGTTTTTGCACGTGTCTCGTACGACGTTTTTTAGTGCAGATGGCCCTCCGAAGTTTTGGACCTGACGTAAAATGACACACTTCTCGCACTAGAGCCTAAAACACACCATCTGTACAAAAAAAATAGATTTTACAATACTTGAAAATTATTATCACCCGCGTGAAATCAGACTAAATTCTTTCTACCTTATTCATAAACGTCTTCTAACTTGGCAAGTCGATAAATATTGTTTGTCCTTTCCTGTCTTACAAATATGTCTATAAGATCGAACGGAATAAACGATACTTATCGCCTTGCTTAATTTGCCTTGAATAAGGGGCTTTATTGGCAATCTTTGGGGGGAGGCCTATGTTTTTTTATGTGACGAAGGTAAACAACTGAGCTCTCAGCCCACCTGATGGAAAGCGGTAACTGTGGCCCATGGACATAGTGACCAAAAATAGCCTGTGCGCTGCCTACCCTGAGGACTTAGATGGATTATCTCTATGCCAGTAATTACACCGGCTATCGTACAGATGTAGTGCAAAATCCTTTCTCTTCGGCTTTTCACGGAAACATCCGAATTCATATTGCTGTCACAGTGAACTTCAGTATATATTGCACTGAAGCTAATTGAGACAGGGAGATTAATTCGGGTGTTTCCGTGAAAAGCCGAAGAGAAAGGATTTCGCACTACATCTGTAACCCCAAACCGGAACACAGTATTAAATACTTAGCGGCAGGTCAACGGGTAAGACGGTGGTAGCTATCCTGTCGGACCCTGCACGAGGTCCTACCAGAAGAATGTTCTTTTGTTCAGCAAAGGTCGTCTTTCGGCCGATATGATGAAGGGTGTTCTCTTACGAAGGGTTTATCTTGCCGCAGATACTCCATGACGTACGGCATAATCTTCGCCGTGGCGTATCTCCTCGCACAGCGCTACAGCTTGCTCGACAACAATCACTCCAACCTCTTCACTCCGGGCGTGTCGTTAACTGCCACACTACTGGCGTTCATAGGTAAGCCACCTGTGAGACCAATGAGCTATTTCTTCGAAAGTTGTCACTTATTTTTTGATTTGGATCTATTAATATGATTTCTCAAAATCGCGAGTTCTTTCGATGCTGATAGGAGAACATTTTTCTTAAGGTTTTTTCCTAGGATTGAATGAGCTTACGATTCTGAGTAGAAACCATATAAAAAATATCTTTATTTTAGGATGTATATTACCTGAATTATGTTTATGGGTGAATCAACTTTTTTCTGTCTGTTATTGCCATGGTTACGGTCGCCTGATTCACGCTGGTTTTATGCAAAATTATGCTACTTAAACTATGCAAACATGCATTTTTCTGGTGTTAATAAGCCTTTTCCTCAATAGGCCACCTACCAACATGGATTACATGCATGTTTTCATAATTTAAGTAGCATAATTTTGCATAAAACCAACATGACTCAGGCGACCGTAACCATAGCAATAACAGACAGAAAAAAGTTGATTCACCCTTATATAAGGTCCTAATTTATTAGATGCAGATATTATTACAGCTGATAGTACTCGGTCTCTAGAGTATATTAAACCGTGAAACATTATAGCTTTTATGATGTTTTTTTGGAGAAAACTGAAAAACAAATTTGCTACGTAAAAACACACTGTTTATGTGATTATTAAATACAAACTCATTGAACAGATTCTAGTACCTCTTTTACGAACTGGAACTGGCCACTTCACGTCGATAAATTAAATACTGGATTGTCAATGTCATGTTATTTTCCCGTGGATTGTGTCGTTTGATGACATGACAGACAGTGTTATTGTGACATGTGATAATGCACAGGATGATTTTTTTTAGACGAAATTATAATTATTTTTTTTGTTAGGATAAGATTTCTTAATTTATATTTAAAGTTAATTATTTTAATGTAAAGTATCATGTGTTAAAATATCTGCAACTAATAAATTAGGACCTTATATAGCGTATCATTACTTCTTCTTCTTCTTCTACCTAGCGTTATCCCGGCCTTTGCCAGGGTCCGCTTTCCTGTTTCATTTCCTCCACTTTGCACGATCCTGGGCATCTTCTACTGTAAGCCCATTCACACTCATGTCAGCCTTCACGACATCTAGCCATCGCTTCTTTGATCTGCCGCGGGCGTATCATTGCTAATCAAATTAATTTGTCGTTAAAATATGATTGATAATCGTGAGAGTTAAAAAAGGTACATCACTAATAAAGTTATACATTATTCCCATTTAGGTATCGGCAGCTACGTAACCTACACATTCTTTTGCACCAACATCTTCGACTGCAACGAAATTCACAGCTACGTGGCCTTCCTCCCCATCGTAAGTTACATCATCCTCAGGAACGTGTCCGGCGCCCTTCGGACCCGACATTCGAGTCTCTTCGCGTGGTTTGGCAACATAACTCTTGAACTCTTCGCCAGCCAATCACATATATGGCTAGCTGCAGACACTCATGGCGTCCTGGTACTTGTACCTAGTGCACCTATATTAAATCTAATTATAACTTCGTATATATTCATTTGTGCGGCCCATGAAATACATAGGTTAACTGGGATTATATTGCCGTATGCCGTGCCCGATGATTGGAGACTCGTTTTGAGGAATTTCGCTATTTTCCTAGCGATTCTAGTCCCTATAGGTATACATGATGGTATGTTTTGAAGTCAATTTGTAGTGTTAAAATGTAACTTACAATTGCTACAGTGAAGCTGAATTAGATCAAAGTATTTTTAAAGAGTTTCAGAATGATAGCAAATAACATTTGCAGATCTCAGTTATATTTGACTTAATTACGCTTTTGGTCCTTACTTTTAATGAACAATGCAAAGTTGTGAAATGTAACAATATTAATATTTGTTGTTTAAGTGCAAACAATCTCCATGTTATATTCCTATAAATATGTTCCAATATTTATTATTTACGGTACAATCGCCAAAATGAAACCCTTTGTAAATTCATTTAAACCAAAATTTATTTAGATTGTACTTATATTAAATGTTATTTAAACATATTATTAAATATGTGTATTTTACTGCAGTGTATTTTGCGTGCCATTACAGCTACTTTTGTAGTTATTTTTATGATTCAAATATTCACATGCCTTTTAAAATACAAAGGTTTCGAAACCAGTTTATTTTATAAAACTAATATTATTGAAAATAATTGTTATGAATGGAAATAAATCACTTTGTACTTTAACCGTGGGTCCAAAATACAAGAAAAGAATTATTTCATTTATAAATTTCACATAATTATAATCTTTGTTGCCTCGTGAAATTAAGTTAATTTTGATGGTAAGTGTAGGACGCTTTTTAGTATGTACAGATACTACAGATTATAAGTTTATTTATAATTGGAACCAAACCAAGTACAATATAAATGGTTAATGGCACATTTATGTTTACTTAAGGCTGATTTTTTATTCTTATTATTTTCAATTATCAACGGATAATTATTTGAGAGTATATCAGTACATTTTAATATTATCTTGCCATAATTTTATTGCACTTATGTACGTCAATGATACATTTTGATATTTGCAATGTTTTTGATTTGTGTAAAGACCGACCTAAAGACAGTTTTATCCAATTTCGTGATAATAATAATTTATAAAATTTTGGAGAATTACATTTGTATAATAAATCAATCGGAATCCTCCCAGTCGGGAACCTTGTCGTTTATCAAAATGTAAGAAATCTCTTACTATTGCCTATTTTAACATGGTTCTAGCGTTTCAATTCGTTGAGTGTACTGTTTTTTCTAATTTCTACGATAACAAAACGACAGTTGAACGATCAATGATTAATTTTACGATTATTCTCACGTATTATTAGTCCCTGTACAAGTGCCTATATTCGCAAAAATCTGCGTAAGTTAACTTAATAATTCACTCCATTCATTTAACTCGCGCCAATCTATGTATGCTATAGACAAAGTTGTATTTTTTTAAACTTTGAAGGTTCGAAAGGCTCGGCCGCCTGCCATATGCCATCGCATCTTCACAGAAATATCCTATTTTATATTGCTGTCACAAACAGGCACAATTTTATAAAGGAGCTAATATTATATGTTTTTCTCAAAGATGCAATGAAATGTTGTCATTATGTTCGTCATAATAGGCTTTAAAGTATGACGTTGCAGCCCGATGACCTCGAGATAATAGTAAAGGATTTTCAAACGAATTTAACGGCCTAGGCCGCTAAGTAATATTTTTTTAAAATATGGCATTGGTTTTCATGAACAGGCTAAACAGCTAAATTCTGTTTTTTTGATTGTCGTATTTTTTATATCATTGCATATGTTTGAGAAAAGCACTATGCATGCCTCGCTGTGAAATGGGCTTACCGGGTTAGCCCATCTTTCCCGGCGTCTGCAGTAATGTGCTATTATTTACAGTACATAACTTAAGGATTCTAAATGGGATTTTTTTACGGCCTGCTGTGGTGGCGGCAGAAAGAGTACATTTGTCACCACCCCAACTCCTCCTGCGGGTGTCGTAAGAGTCGACTAAGGGATTGAAGTGTCACTGACCATACTTGATTAAAGATTGATGATGGGCAGCAGCGTCATCATAGTGGACACATTACTGCGATCGCCAATCCGCTTGCCCAGCGTGGCGATTATGGGCATTTGCCTCCTAATGTGTCTAAACGCATAGTTAATAGGAGAGGCCTACATCCAGCAGTGGACTATCATAGGCTGATGATGATGATGATGATGGCGAATAATTGTTAATTTCTACGTGTTATATTATGTTCTTTATGCTTCAGTACCAGAGACTGAAAATACGTGAGTTTAAATACTTTGAATTTGCTTGAACAACACTTTGACATATAAAGCATGTACAACAATATAATCTAGTTTAATTTGTTCTAATAACTCGTAATAATTTACTCCTGTGTCGCGTTATATAAAGTTACATTTTACAATTTGGCTGTTTGCCTTCTCTAACGCACGCACGTATTGTAAAGAGAGAGCAAAATAGCAAAATTGTAAATTGTAACTTTATAAAACGCGACCCTGATGTACATATGTTTAAAGAAATTGTGATATAAATACCAAGTATTTTGAATATGCTGTATGTAATATAATATAATTATAGCTTAGTTATCCGAACACCTCAACCTGTTGTGTTAGTTTTAAATTTTGATGCTTTTTTAGCCTGTAATAATTACAATATATTTTGGTACAATTTATGCACCCAATGCTACAATATTTCGCTATGAGAAATACACTTTTATTTTCGAAACCGCGTTGAACTGTTTTAACATATTAACCGCTACTGTCGTTTATAAGTGACATAAGTTCAAACTGTAAATAAAAGTAATAAAGTTATGTTTGATTAGAAATAAATCGGTAAAACACACCAGATGTGTCAGAAGTCCGTAATGTATAAATATACGCAGCCGCACGCTGATTTGAATGCGTATACAGGGTGATCCTTGACAGCTGAGTAGGAATGATAAACGTACAGTCGACGTCAAAGATATTACAACTGTTTAGGTGCCAAAAAAATATTTATACGACCTTAATGTCAAGGCAATAAAGTCGATATTTTCGACGTCGACTGTGCTATAAATCCTAATATTTGTACTACTTAATGGACTACTTGACCCAATTTTAAAGTTTACCTTATATTATTATTTATTAATCAATATCTGATTAACGGAAAAAATATATAAATATATTTTTTCACGACCTAGAAAACCGCAAAATAATAACTTTAAATTTAAACTTTTGTTACCGGGCGAAAACGATACTAGCCATGTTAATGCTTAGATTATCTGTGGTGTGACGTCACTCAAACCGAAAACAAACATTTGACATGTCAGATGTCACTTATGTTATGTCAATGTCACAGCAAAGCTGTGCAGCAAACATGTCCATGGCGAATTTCACTCGTATAAGATTCGACATGAAGTTAGTTTAAGATCCTATGACGTTACATCATGGCCGACACCGTTTTCAGAGTACGAACTAAAAAAAATAAAACAAATTTTTCAATAAAAAATATGTACCCATCAAACACTTTTAATACACCGTAATCGAAAAATATTGATCTTTTCAATAAATACTACAGAAAATAATAATTTTTGCACTAAATATGCTATGAGTCAAGTAGCCTATTAAGATAAATATTGAAACTTAATTCCATTTTTTTTAATAAATGAGAATAAGAATAATTTGTTTCATAGAAAATAATAGATTTTTTTATTTCACTGATATTCAATATGATGTGCTGACAATCAATGTGACATGTAAAACAAAGCGTATAGTATTATTAATTGTACAGTTATCATGCGTCTCTTATCCCATCGAGCCCCAGGCATTTGAAGTGCTTATGTACTTCCGTCATCATATGATGACGCTGGGGCTCAAAGGGTTAAATAATCAATTTAAATTAACGTTAATTTCAATACCTACTATTATTAAAACGCGTAGTTCTCAATCTCATAAAGGACTGCTGTATGCCGTCAAAAATTTCATGAAAACCTTGAAGTGTATAATTTAAAGTCAAATCGGCTTGAGACGGATATCAAATAAGGCTTACGAAGAGTTAATCTTGCTCACGTCTCCTGATTCACCCTGTATATCCCCTGTCTGGATAACCTAATCTATTCATGTTATGGCTAAGATCATCTGGTGTGTATTGCCTTTATCCGTTAGCAATGAAAAATAACGTTATAATTTGCACAAAACTACATGTCTACTTCAGCGAGAACATATCTACTAGAATTGGCTTGTTATTTTGTTCTTCATTAACGGAAGGTATCTAAAGGTGCATGCAGGCCAAAAGAGCATTCGCTGTTCTATCCCCCTACTCTACGAAATTCGACCGTTACACGAAACGTTCATTTCGTAGAGTGGGGGATAGAACAGCGAATGCTCTTTTGGTCTGCATGCACCTTAACACAAGTTTATCGAACAAAACAAATTGATTTTATGAAATGTTTTTACATACCTGCTCAATTCTAGAAGATATGTATCGATGCTTGAAAAGCAGAGCCCGGAAAATCCATAGCAAAACAAAAGACTGTCGCAATCAAACTAGGGCGAGAAATATTTTTTTATCGATATCGAGTAAGTTTTGTCTAAAAATTATAGCGATAATTATGTTTAGATACATTTTTTTATAATCATTCAAGTCAAACGCAAAAGGAGTAGTAAGTTAAGGGTCTGTTAATATGTGTTATTTCATCTAAAATACAACGTGATTTATATTATTAACGTTACTTATATTTCGTATTGAGTAATAACACTAATAACCCTTCCCTTTTGTCTTGGCTGTAGTCGGGCGACAAAGAGGTAATCAACCTCATTGAAAAGTAATAGGCACTTCTGAAAATTAATACTCCTTAAGACATTGAATGTCATTATTGTAATTACATTGCGTATGACAGCGATAAGTTGTGTCTCTGTAGATACCTAATAATTATTATTTGTATCTTAAAATGGTTTGATACGGATGTTGTTGAAATATAAACTTACTCGATATCGATAAAAAAATGTTTCTTACCCTAATTTGATTGCGACAAATTTTTGTTTTGCTATGGATTTCCGGGCTCTGTTGATATGAAAGTAATAGCCATATTAACTAAGTACTTAAGTAATAACCTTGTGAGAAAATTTGCACTGTGATTTAAATCTTGTAAGATGTCGGTTACTTAATGTAAATAAGTACAAATAAAAGTTTTAGAATAATGAGTTTTATCTTTTACTCGTAATCTTTTTTGACCTCACATCAAATACAATAGTAACATTACGACATAAGTGCGAAAAACAGGAAATCCGAAGCGAGTGGCGATGTTTTAAAAGACGACCGAAGGGAGTGTTTTAAATCGACACGAGTTACGAATTTCCTTTTTGCACGTGTCTCGTACGACGTTTTTTAGTACAGATGGCCCTCCGGAGTTTTGGACCTGACGTAAAATAACGCACTTCTCGCACTAGAGCCTAAAAAGGCACCATCTGTACTAAAAACTGTCTTTGAACTTTACGCTAAAACGCGTGAGCTGAATTTGAAGTTTACGCTCGTGTTTGTCAGACAAAATAAGGTGTATACAAAAATGTTCAAAAATATGTCCCAGTGCACTCTAATTCTGTGTAATAAGAACGTCGTAACATATTTATGAGCGGATTCTTTCGATACTTATTTTTGCACTTGACTGTAGGTCTATATATTGCGCTATGGATCGTGGCTTGTATATCGGTATTTGGCGTTAAATCTGCGTTGCCGATATATCAGTTACTGGCGCCCAAAAGGTTAAACATATCACCGCTTACAGTCCATTCATCCTTAGTTGTCTTATCTAGTAAACAACTTTCTAACCTAAAAGCAGGGATCGGAACCGGTTTTTTAGAAAAACTCGATATAGCTGAATATTTTAAAATGTTTTACGCTCTGTATGTAGTATTCGACATTTTAAGTAATTATTAACATCATATTTTTCAATTACTCCATTAACAAAAAAAATATAAACCGAAGAACGAAAAAGAACGGAATTCGAACCGTTCTTTTGTATGGAGCAAAAACCGCTATCCGAACCCTGCCTAAAAGTACTCGTTTTCTGTTGTAAACTGCTGTTTCCTTGATTAAAAATTAAGCAATTTACTAATCACTACGGACACTTACGGACGGACTGCACAAATACGGACTCAGTATTTTGATATAGGCAAATATGGCAGATTACAACAGAAAACGTGTATTTTTAGGTTAGAAAGTTGTTTACTAGACAAGACAACTAAGGATGAATGGACTTTAGGTTTGATGTTAATAAGTACAGGTAGGACCGTGGCCCTTACGAGTTATGTTATAATTATAGGTTTAGGAGAAGGGGGACATTAAAAAAATATATATAACAAGCAAAATGTATTTACCTTTATTCTTTACATTCTTCGCGAATAAGATGTTCGTAATATAATAATGAATAATATACACCTTAATAAATGGGTACGGATAGTGTAAAACATTATTTACATGAGTCCTTATTTCGAAGTCATCACAATTATTTCGTTCAGGACAAACAAATTAATAAGGATATGGAGCTATAACAATTGAAGCAGTTTTCGTTTTAGTTTAGAACAGAAAAGAAAAGAATTTATGAGTAGGTAACATACATATATAGAAATAAAAAGAACTGGTGTGACATAATTCACATAATACAGTGTGTGGTCTTTAACACGGGAGAAAAATGAAATGAGTGACTCCTTAGACTATCAGCAATAATCCTGTAAAGGTCCCGGTGTTTCAAAGTGGTTAAGTTCGGAGATATTGTCATTCAAAGCTATGGACCTTTAGTACTGGATCTTGGCATCACGATGTCGTAGCTTGTCAGTCGCAAGACATCTTGATAGTATACCAGGTAGGAAGTCATAACAATAATTTTGTTTGCATTTTTACACTAATTTGATACGGTTTTAAAAAAAAATTGTACATTTTTCAATGATTCAAAAATGATAAGTTATTGATAACTTTTAATTCAAGTAAATGAACCCATAATAATGAAAAATACATGAACAAAAAATTACAAATAATTTTTTTTTTTTTATTACAATATCTGGAAATGATTGTTGATCAGCTTATTAATGCACCGTTTAAATTTTCACCCCGGTTGTAGGCCACACACTGTATAAAAAGGTGCCATGAAATGGTCTGGTTTGGTCGTTTGCTCGAAAAAATATTATATTACATACATATTTATCAGACAGCATGTAAG